>CAKNYM010053470.1:0-148499 GCA_932195095.1 Andricus curvator
CTACCCCGAAAGGGAAATGGCTTAATGGTATAATAATAATAATAATTCATTTCATCAAAGTTACCGCTACAGAGTCTACACATACTCTCCATATAAGAATTAGAAAACCAGTACTTGAAAAATTAAAAGAAGAGGAACATATTAAATTTTAAAACGGTTGTTAATGAATTTGTATCGAGGATTTAAAAAAATTAAATCCAATGAGTTGATAATTGAATCAAACGTTTCGGCACACAATGGTTACCCTTGTCAGTGGATCTATTGATTCTATAAAACATTTATTAAATCTTGTAAATTGCTTAGAAAATTTTTAGGCTGCATTCAAATTTTTTAATTCATGTGAAAGTTCATTTAGATCCTCTGATCTTTGAATCTGTAAAATCCGTAAGAACCTTTCGAATCTCTTGAAAGCCCTCTAAATATTTTAAAGTCTAATTTAATCTTTTAAAAGCCATTTAAATTCCTCGGAATCTCACAAAATCATCCATGTTCCATGGATATACATTCAAAACTTTTTGAATCTCTTAAAATCCTTAGAAATCCCATGAAATCATAGAAACCCCTTAAAACTCTTAAAATGCCTAAATTGCTTAAAATCCGTTCAAAATCTTCCAAATTTTTGAAAATTCTTTTAAAAAATTTTGAAAAAATACTTCGTTATCTTTTAAAATTTCCTAAGATCGTTTGAAATCCCGTGAAATTATCCAAACCCCTTTCTCAAAATCGCTTAAAATCCTTTGAAATCCAGAGACTTAGTTTCAAATATTTCGAAATGTCTTAAAATCTCTTAGAATCTCTTGAAATTCTTTTAAATCCTTTGCAATCCGCGGAAATCGTTAAATTACCTTACAATATTGTAAAAATCAAGAGTCGTTCTGAAATTATACTTTGAAGTACCTTAAAATAACTGGAAATTATTTTAAAAGTTTTAATATTCATGACAATCTTTCCGAATCTCTTGAAATATTGTCAAATATTTTAGAATACATTATAATTTTTAAAGAGCTATCGAATTTTCAACAAAACAGTTAAATTTTCGACCAAAAAAGATTACTTTGACAAAATAGTTTTAATATTCATGACAATCTTTCCGAATCTCTTGAAATCTTGTCAAATATTTTAAAATACATTACAATTTTTAAAGAGTTGTCGAATTTTCAAGAAAACAGTTAAATTTTCGACCAAAAAAGATTACTTTGACAAAATAGTTGAGTTTTCAAGAAAATAATCAAAATTTCTGCCAAATAGTTGAATTTTTTTACCAAATAGCTCAACATTTAACTTATAAAGATGAATTTTCAATGAAGAAGATTAATTTTCTACCAAAACACGCATTTTTAACAAAATACATAAATTTTCAACATAATAGTTGAATTTGTAACTAAAAGTAACGAGTTTACAACCCAAAATAGAGTAGTTAAATTTTCAGTTAAAAAAATAATTTTCAACCAGTTGAATTCAACTAGAAAAGACAAATTTTCACAACCAAAATGATAAGTTTTCAACAAAGAAGATTAATGAGTGAAGATGTTGGTTTGAAATTTTTCAGTGATGTTCATTACTAGCAGTTGATTATTATTTTTTAAATAAAAATATGGACCAGTAATCAACAACTTTGATTAATTTCAAAACAACATTTTCACTTATTAATTACCCTGGTCAACACCATATTATCTTGAAGAAAAAAAGAAGATTAGTTATACCCAAATATACAAATTTGCAACAAAAAAGATGAACTTTCTAGCAAAATAGTTGAATTTTAAATTATAAAGGAAAACATTTTAACCAAAAATACATTTTTTTAACACAGTAATTAAATTATCAAATAATTAGTTTAATTTTCTGCCAAACGAGTTGAATTTTCCAGCCAAAAATATGACTTTTCATCAAAAAAGTTTATTCACGCCCAAATAGTTGATTTTTTCAACTAAAATTATTAATCTCCAACAAACAAAAAAATTCTCAACAAAAAATATTTTAATTTCGAATAGGAAAAAGTCAAATTCAACTAAGAAATAGGAATTTTCAACAGTTGAACTTTCAACCACAAGAGAGTAATTTTCTACCAAAAAAGACGAATTTTTAACAAAGTCCATGAATTTTTATTTAGAAAATGTCATTTTTCAGTTCAAAATATCAATTTTAAATAAAAAATGGAATAGTTGCATTTTTGAGGGGAAAAATATTTCTAAATGAAAAAATCAAATTTTTATCAAAATAAATAAATTTTTAGCCAGAGAGATGAATTTTAATCTAGAATGATGAATTTTTACCAAAAAATTTAATTTTCAAGAAAATAGTTCAACATTCAAACAAAGAGGTGAATTTTCAACCAAAAAGGTGATTTTGCAACCAAGAAGATTAATTTTCAATTCAAAAGATCAATTATAAAAAAAAATACATGAATTTTCAACCGAGCCCTTGAATTTTCAACTAAAAGCGATGAATTTTCAACCAAGTAATTAGCCCTTAAACTCACAAGGATAAATTTCGAACAAAAAATGGAATAGATAAATTTTCAGTTAAAAAAATTAATTTTCAACAAGAAATAAAACTAATTTTGATTAAAATAGTTAAATTCTTGACTGAAGAGATGAATCTTTGACTAAAAAAAATTATTTTTTACCAAAGTAGTTCAACTTTCAACTAAGTAGTTGAATTTCGGACCAAAAACGATGACTTTTTAACAAAATAGTTGCATTCTCAGTAAAATAATTAATTTTTTAACCAAAGACAGTACAAAATTAACTTTTAACCGAAAATAATTAAATATTCTTATTGGGATCTATTAATTCAGTTTATACTTAGGCAAAAAAAAAGAGAAAAAGAACCTTTCTCTATCTTGCCTCTTTTTCAAAATGTTCGCTAAAGTATTAATAAAGTCCGCTATAATTGTATTTTTCTTAATTAAATTAAATTAAAACAATTAAAACAATCTAATTGTTTATTTTGATACAATTTTATTTTATTTATCTTAATTTAATGGGCTATAATTGTATTTTTCTTTATTAAATTTAACTGGAACAATTAAAACAATTATAACAGATTTTATTAAATTTTTAGCGAAAATGTCAAGAAAAAGACGCAAGATAAGAAAAGCGGTTGCAAACTTTTTTTTTTACAAATTTTCAAGTTGAACAACTTCACTCTTTCGACTTTTTTCAAATATCGTCTCGTTATTGAAAAAATGTGAATTTTTATTTTTCATTAAAATAAACTTAATTTTCTCTTCTCTAAGACGCGGGCACAAGATAAACGGGTTTTCGATAAATGTACCCTATTAATGCCAACTTAGAAAAAAATAAAGAAAAAATAAAACGATGGTCTCGTTGACAAAATTAAGATTCAAGAGTTTCAGAAAAACGGCAACGAAATTTTTTTGTGTAAAATCCGTCACCATCTTCAAAAGTTTTAATACTCGTAACTTAGTGAGAAAAAATTTTCGTTTAAGCGGAAAAATACGAGTCATCTAAAATCCCTGAAAAAACAACAGAGAAAAACCACATATTTTGTCTTAACACGATTTTGTGACTACAGTATGCATAACCTGTCCAATTTCAAATAAATTTGGTCTTCATTAAAATTAAAAAATGGGTTTGTTTAAAATTTTAAGTATACCTGAAAAGTGTAATTTCTCTGCTCAATTTCTGATATAATGATTTCATGTCAAATATATTTATACCTTTGATCTTTTATTAGAAATTTGATCAAAACATCTTTACTCGTATGGTATGGTGGTGGAATGGATAGCGAGAAAATGTCTGTCAATAAGTTTCTTTGATGATGAAGTAACACAAGAATTTTTCGCCTATTTGAACAAAAATGCGAATCTTCCACAAAAAAGGCCCTGAAATCAATGATTTCGTCAACTTTCATGGATATGCAACAAGCCGTAATCAAAACGCTAAAAAAAAAGTATCAAAGATATATTTTACTGTATATAGTTGGACCTCTGTATAAAAATATGTTCGAAATAAACTTTTTTTCATAGAAAATATAAATTCTAAAAAATACCAAACTTCAAAGTCTTTTTAGATTTTCTTGATTTAAAGATAAATTTGATAAAGTTTCTCCAGTCTACGTCTATCAACTCATTTCCTACTTATATTCATTTAAATATAGCAATATTAAAAATTTTTGAAACGAGCTTCTCGGTTAATGGGATGGACCCACATATCAGAAGCATATGGTGCGGTCTGTATGACCGCACGTCCATAATTGAAGATTAAGAGTATTTTCATACTGAATAGTATATAAAATAGTATAAATAAATAGAATACCTATTATTGATATATTGAGTAAAAAGTAAAAAATATTACGTAAGGAGTGGGGGGAGGGGGCTGGTTACAAAACTCTTACAAATCCATAAAATGGGTGAGGGAGTCTAAAATTCCAATGGAAAGAGACAAAATGTAGAAAAGATCGGCGAGAATTAAGATAATCAAAAAGTGTTAAAATCTCGAACAGTCTGAGAAAATTGGTTAAAGTTAAGGTTGCATTGGTTAACATGCAACTTATGTCCATCGACTTGCCAAATTGGGACTCAGAGTCGAGACGGAGCGGAGGAAGAATGATAGTGAGTATATCTATGTATAATAGAGTGGCATGAGAACCGCATAAATACAGTAGATACCAATAAATCCATGAATGGCGATCCATAAATACTTGGTGTACGTTTACTCAGAGGTTCGCAGGAGCAGGGGTGGTGTGAGGTCAGAGCGTTGGCTGCAAGTTGGCCCCCAGCCAGCCAGATATTTTCGTACTCTTGCACTCATAGTGCATGCACCAAGGCACCCCATCGACTACTCGGACTACTTAAATCACTTGGAACGTACGCCGCTAGATCTTCAGCGCCAGATTCTACTTGAAAAACCACCGCATTGCACGAAGAGAGGGCCCGAGCCGGAGGCGGATAGAAAAGACTGCTTGTGAGTCAAGACTGATTGTGAGAGAAGACTGCTGGTGAGAAAGGCTTATTCCAATCAAGGGAGAATTCAGTAGTCAAAAGCTGAACGGAGTAATCCGGATTACTGTCTTACAAAAAAAAGTGGTACACTCAACTCCCGATATAAGAACGGTTTCGGGCACAGCTTGCAGTGGCCTTGATCCTAAACCGGGGGAATCCAAACGTATACAGGCAGGCTCGCAAGAAACATTTCGATGCATGACGCAACCTTAGGGGCCGTACTTAAATTACGTAACGGATTGTAGGCCCTCTCTGAGACACCCCCCCCCTCCCTCCCGGAACAAACGGTAAAAAAATATTTCTACCCCCCCCCCCTCCCACACTCTTACTGAACGTAATTTTTAGTTTCCAAACATTTTCTGCTAATTATTGCTAGTAGAATTAGGCAGGGTGTCCGAGAACTTTATTTTCAAAATTCCCTGATTTTTCCTTGACTAATTTTTCATTTTCCTTGGTCATTGATATTCAAATACCAGCATTTTAATCTTGAAATACCTTTAACATAGAATCTTTTATAAACGGAATAAAACAGTATTTCAGATAGGAATTTTAAATGTTCAAATTTATTAATTTACTTTGAACAAAAAAATGTCTTTTCTACTATAAAAGATGGATTTTTCAACAAAATACTTGAATTTTCAACAAAATAATTAAATTTTTAACATAATAGTTGAATTTTCAACCTGAAAAGATAAATTCGGAACAAAAAGTGGCATAGCTTATATTTCAATAGAAAAAGATGAAATTTATACAAAAAAAAGGAATTTTAAAATCAAAAAGACGAATTTTCAACTAATAAAGATTTTTTACTGAAGAAAGAAAATTGTATCTAAATTGTTGAACTTTCAAGCCAAAAGGCGAATTTTCTTTACGAAAATTGAATTTTCAAACAAAAAATATGATTTCAGCAAAAAATTATTTTTCCACGAAACTGATTCATCTTTACCCAACAAAAATGAAATTTCAAACCAAGAAAATTATTTTTATTTTACCGAAAAAGGAGAATTTTTAACCAAAAAAGATCAATCCTAAAAAAATGGAAAAGTTACATTTTCAGTTGAAGAATTAATTTTAAACAAAAAAAAAAGAATTTTCCACTAAACAGTTAAATTTTTCACCAATGACATAAGCCTTAATAAATCATACTTTTTTTTTTTAATGTAGTTTAACTTTTACCCAAGTAGTTGAATCTTCAATTGGAAAAGATTAATTTTTAACAAAATAGTTAAACTTTCAACTCAAGCAAAGAAGAATCATTTTTAACAAAAAAGTTCCTTTTTCATAAAAAAAGAAATTTCTACGAAAGCTGATAAATTTTTAAACCAAAAAGATAAAATTAAAACAAAATGGTTGAATTTTTCATTAAAAAAGATTTTAGTTGACTTTTCAAGATCAAAATATTAATTTTTAACCAAGAAATAAGTTTGTACGTAAAAAATTGAATTTTCGATCCAAAAAGACGAATTTTTTCCCAAAAAGGACGACTTTTTAAGAAAATTTTTGAATTCTCTACCCAATAGTTGCATTTTCATCCGAAAAAGATGAAACTCTTAAAACAGATAATTTTTATTTGAAAAAAAACAAATAAAAAAAAAATTTCAATTTTCATCCAAAAAAGATTCCAGTTACTTTTCAAGATCAAAATATAAATTTTTTAACAAAAAATAAGTTTCTACGAACTGAATTGAATTTTTAATCAAAAAAGACGAATTTTTTCAACCAAAAAGGATGAATTTTCAACGAAATAGTTGAATTCTCTACCAAATAGTTGCATTTTTATCTGAGAAAGATAAAATTTGTACTAAAATATATGTATTTTTACTAAAAAACGACAAATTTTTTTTTTTAAGTTGATCTTTCATCCAGAATACATTTCAGTTCATTTTCCAACACCAAAATATAAATTAAAAAAAAAGGAAATTTTCTACGAAATAGTTAAATTTTCAACAAAATAGTAGAATTTTCAACCGAAAGTATGACTTTTTAACAAAATAAACAGATTTTCAAAAAAATTGTTGACTTTTCATCCAAAAAAGATTTCAGTTCTCTTTTCAACACCAAAATAATAAATTTAACTAAAAAGTAAATTTTCTACGGAATAGTTAAATTTTCTACAAAATAGCATATATTTTAACCAAAAAGTATGACTTTTCAATAAAATTGTTGAATTTTCAACCAAACAGTTGCATTTTGATCCAAGAAAGATGTAATTTCTGCTATAGCAGGTGAATTTTGAAATCAGAAAGGCAAATTTTCAAAAAAAGAGTTGAATTTTCAACTGAACAGTTACATTTTTATTCAACAAACTTGAAATTTCTTCTTAAACAGATGAATTAAAAAAAAACTTTTGAAAAATAGTTAAATTTTCATCCAAAGAAGATTCCATTTCACTTTCCAACAGCAAAATAAGAACTGTAAACAATAAGGTAATTTTCTGCTAAATAGTCGAATTTTTAACCAAATGTATGACATTTTAACAAGATTGTTAAATTTTCAACCAAACAGTTGCATTTTTGTCCAAGGAAAATGAAAATTCTACTAAAACAGGTGAATTTTTAAATCAAAACGACAAATTTCCAAAAAAAGAGGTAAATTTTCATCCAAAAGGATTTAAATTGCCTTTTCAATAGAAAAATATGAATTTTAAACAAAAAGTAATTTTTCTAGGAAATAGTTGAAGTTTCAACAAAACAGTTGTATTTTTATCCAAGAAAGATGCAATATTTCTACTAAAGAAAGATGAGCTTTTAAATTAAAAAGACAAATTTTCAATTAAAACATTTTTCATCCAAAAAAGATTTCAGTTGACTTATCAGCAACAAAATATCAATTTGAAACAAAAGTTCAATGTTTTACGAAAAGAGTTGAATGTTTTACCCAAAAAGACGAATTTTCAACAAAACAGGTGAATTTGAAAAAAGATGTCTTTTTAAGAAAATTATTGAATTTTGAACCAAATAATACAATTTATAACTAAAAAGATCATCGTCAGGAGAAAGTTTTGGCGAATTTGCAAAAATTACGCACATGAGTGAAGGACCCCCTCCCCCCTTCCGTAACAAATCGTTCCCAAGTGTCACGAGCCCCCCCCCCCCCTTAGCTGTTACGTAATTTAAGTACGGTCCCTTATGAAACTAACACGCTGAGAGTGCGGCACTTATGCTGTTTGTCACGCTTGACTGAGCACTGTCTCTCTCTCGGTTTCGCGGTCCCCGAATCATAAACATGCCGAGTACTTAAATTCTGGGAACATCGTAAATCGAGGTTCTTGTATCGGGATTTGAGTTTAACTACATTTTGGAGGAGTCCCCTGTCAACCTAACCTCAAATTTATAATCTTTACTATTTAAAAATTATATATTAGTTTGCTTATCGTTCAAATATTAAATAACATATATTTACCTAATATTATTTCATAAAATTTGATTCTAGAAAATCTATCTAATAGTCAAATACATATTTTCAATACACTAGATGAAAGATTAGAACATTCGGCCAAAATTGATTGATATTATGATAAATTTTTTCCTTGATATATGAATAATCTTTAGCGCAAATATAATTTTGGACTACACTTCTATAACGAGAAATCAAATAGTTAAATTTTCTGGTAAAGAAATTAATTTTTTGGTAAAGAAATTAATTTTTAAACAAAAAAGGGAACAATTTTCAACAAAATGGTAAAATGCTGAAACAAAATAGATTAATTTTAGTTAAACAGTTACATTGTTAACCAAAAAAGATGGAATCTCTACCAAAATAGGTGAATTTTCTAACTAAAGAGATGAATTTTCAAGTGAAAGAGATCAATTTTTTACCAAAACGGGAATAGTTAAATTTACAGTTGAAAAAGTTAATTTAAAATAACGAATATTGAACGGAATAGTTACATTTTCAACCAAAGAGATGAATAATCAATCCAAATGACGAATTATAAACCTAAGAAAATGAATTGTTAATAAAAAAGTTTAACTTTGAACCAACTAGTTGAACTTTCAACCAAAAAGATGAATAATTGATCAAATTATTTTCAACCAAGAAGAATTATTTTCCACAAAAAAAAGAGGATTTTTCTACTAAGAAGGGCAAATTTGTAACTACATTGGATAGTAAAATTTTCAGTTAAAAAAATAATTTTCAAAAAAGGAAATAAATTTTTTAACTATAATAAGTTGATGGAATATTCAAATGGATTAGTTAAGTTTTTAGTTTAAAAAGTTAATTGTCGAAAAAAAGCTAATTTCTAACAAAAGATTTGCCAAACAGAAAGATGAATTATCAATTTGAATGATAAATCATAGACACAACAAAATTTTAACAAAACAGTGTAACTTTGAAACAATTTGTTGAACTTCCAACCAGAAAAAAGAATCATTCATCAAATTATTTTAAACCAAGAAGGTAATTTTTTTATTTTCATTTTCTACCTTAAATGAAGAATTTTCAGCTAAAAAAGACAAATTTTCAAACACTGACTAGTTAAATTTTCAGTTAAGAAATTAATTTTCATCCAAGGAAATAAACTGTGCACTAAATTGATGGAATATTTAACTGAGTTAGTTACATCTTCAGTTAAAATTAATTTTCAATAAGAAAAAACAAATTTGCAAAAAAATGTAGTTGAATTTTTAACCAAAAAAGATAAAATCGCAGCGAAAAAAGTAATAGCTGATGTTTTAACCAGAAAATATTATTATTTTAGATCAATAACATTAGAATTCAACCGTTTTCAACAAATTAGTTGAATTATTAACCAAGAAGATAATTTTTCAACTAAAATGATGAATTTTCAATCAAAGAAGTAAGTTTTCCACAAACTAGATCAATTTTTAATCAAGTAGTTGAATTTTCAACTAAAGAAGACAAAATTTGAACCAAAAATGCAATGGTAAATATATTTTTCAACAAAAAATGTGATAGTCGATGGTTTGACCAAAAACATTTTAAATTTAGTCTAAAAACAGTTGAATTAAAACCGAAAAAGATGAATTTTGAACAAAATAGTTGAATCCTGAACCAAAACAGATTAATTTTTTGAGCGAACAGTTGCATTTTGGAAGCAAAAAGGAACAAAATATTAACCAAGTTGATAAATTTTCTATAAAACACTTAAATATTAAAACAGTTGAATTTTCTCCCGAAATAGTTACATTTTCAAACTCAGAAAATGAATTTTAAAGAACAGAGTTGAATTTTCAACCAAAAAGGATAAATTTTAACCAGAATTATTTAATTTTTATCAAATAACTTCATTCACAACCAAACAGTTAAGTTTTTAAACGAAAGATATCAAATTCCTACCCAAAGAGATAAATTTTCAACAAAAGAGTTGAATTTGGGACCAAAAAACATTTCTTCTTAAAAAAAAGAAAAACAAAATAACCAAAATGTTGAATTTCTAACAAAAAAGTTGATTTTTAAACAAATAGTTGAATTTTTAACCCAAAAAGACGAATTTTTAACAAATCATTTAAATTTTTAAGTTTTCTGAAAACATTTATTTTTATACGGGGCATTATTATTTTATCAAGTGTGCCGACTCAAAACATGAAAATTGATTGGTATAAGTTAAACTTGGACAACGTGTTGCCCATTTTGTGATTTTCGTGGATATCGTCTATATCGGTAATTTTTAATTCTTCTAATGACCGTGAAAAATTTTGTTTAGTACATATTCGATGGGGTTTTTCACTTCATTTCTATTGATTATGAGAATTTGTAGAAAAAATGTGTATTCGACCTACAAAAATGAAAATCAAAAACAAATTTTACTTCTTTGAAAAAAGCATATTTTTCATTTGTTTATCTCAAAAGAAATTAATAAAAAAATTAATCAAAAAATAATTTTAAAAAAATTAATGAAAATAAGCGATCAGCTGTTTTTGAGAATATTCCAACTCGTTTGGCGATACTTATCTCTTTTTATAGCATACAACAAATGTGAATTACTACAATTTGGATTTTTTTTTCATGCTCTTTTAATTGGCCGTAACCATTTTTTGAAAAAGCAAATTTTTTACGTTCAAGGAAATTTTAAAAGAATTTTTGTTTGCTAGACAGCAAGCTTGGGTTTTTTCTTCAAGTAACATGAGATTAAAAAGTAAAATTCAATTTCATTGACACAAGTGAGTTTTAAGTTCTCCGGTATGTCAAATGACGCTTTTGAATGCACGACGATTTTCTAAATAATTATTTTTGGCAATGAAAAATTAAATTTTTCAATCTCAAGATTCTGATAGAAAAAAAACCAAGCTCTCTTTCTAGCCCAACATATGTCTTTTTTCTCAAAAAGTCTTTGTTTTTGATAATAAAGTTTGAATGCCATTAGAAAAGTGAAATAGACGATATCCATGAAAATCCCAAAATTTTTGTTCCTTCCACCTCGGTAAATATTTATCCAAATCACAACTCTTTCTGCTAATAATTTTTGTTTTGGTACACTTGAGAAATAAGTTTAGTAAATTTTATTGAGTTTAAAAAAAGTTGAGATGAATATTTGTCTTTTGCGTGCCCGGCATGTAGTTCCTCATTAATGTATTAAAAACCGAAAAAAAATTTTTGTTTAGAAAAATTCTATGTTTCCATGGAATGTTCTTCACAAACTTCTTTCGCGTGACAGTAACTGCTGAAAGGATGTTTTGACCACTTTGGACAAGTCGACGTGTCCAAATAAAAAGGTTAAATCTCGGAGAAACGAAATGAAAAGCTTCTGACTCGTGGAAACTATTCAATTATTTTCAATCAGAATGAATCCCTTTCAGGAAATCTTAAAAATGTTGACAGTTTTCATGTGTCGTGCAATGTTTTCCGAAAATAGCGGAATAACTCAAATTTCGTCAAATTTGTCAATATGTCTCACCGTTTCCAAGATAAATGAAAACTTTAGTTTTTCCTTTTGAAAAATTTTTCTATTGGGTTCGTTCATGGTAGCCGAGGACCACCTTTTGTATAAAACACTGAAAATGTTGTCAATTTCGCGTATCCCACCGGTTTCAAAATTATTCAACATTTTTTTTTTAATTTTGGAAATACTTTTACTGGGTTTATTCATGGTGCCCGAGGACCGTCGCCCTTAACAAAACCCCCGATTTTTTTCAGTCTTCGCGTATCCCATCGTTTCCGAGATAAATCAAAATTTTTATTTTGGAAATGTTTTTACTATGTTAATTCGGGGAGGTCGGGGACCTTCAACAAACCGTGAAAATTTGGTCTGTTTATTGGTTTGGGTCAGGATGGCCGAGGAACATCCTTTCTTAAAACCTGAAAAATTTTATCAGTGTTCGCGTATCTCGGACCGTTTTCAAAACAACTCAAAATTTGTATTTTTTTTATTTTTCAAATCTTTTTATTTGGTTCGTTCGAGTTGACGAAAAACAATTCCCCTAGTCCAAATCCTTAAAGTTTTGTTAGTTTTTATGTATTTTTCACCGTTTTGGATACAACTCAAAATGTGGATTTTTTTTCAATTTTGGGAATCTGTTTGCTGGTTTAGGTCGGGGTGGCCAAAACCATCCCCCTTTAATGATCATTGAAAATGTTGTCAGTTTTTGCGTATCTCTCACCGTTTTCGAGATAACTCAACATTTTGATTTTGTTTTGAATTTTGAAAATTTTTTCACCGACTCTTTTTTACACCTTCATCCCTTTCCCCTGTGCTTAGAGAAACTAACAATGAATTTCACCTAATATATGTCTAACTCGACTTGAACACACTTATTTTCATTCTTAACTTTTTTTAAATGTTCCATTAAATCATTATAATGATTGAGCCAGAAATGTTGATTTCTTTTCAAAATTGCGCCTACTTGGGTTATCGAGTTATCGAATCTTTTTTACATTATCGACTCATCGAATTATGTTTATGGTTATGAAAGTTAGCGTTATGGTTACGCATGAAGTTGGCCGAAATGGACATTCTTTTTATAAAAGAGATGAGAACTTCTTTTTATGAAGAGAAATGGAAGGAAAGAGTTCCTTGAAACTTCTTTGTCATCATCCTTCTTCTGTCTTCCTTATAGTAAGAAACAGGGTTCTGGCCCCTCCAGAGAAAGACGAAGGGAGTTAAAAGTTAAAAATAAACTGAAAAACGAGCCAGTGCATTCATTGTGACGTGTGCACTGGTCGTTATATCATTTCTGCCTATCCTTACTTTTGTTTTGCATCTCTTTTTAACTCGTCCTGTTCTTGTCTCTCCGCCTCCACAAAAGGACCCTCTTGAGGCTCAAGAGATACCCAAAGAGGTAGCGAGTGGAGATTTAGCTTCGGCCCGTGGGCGTCGTTCATGACTGTCTTATTCTCGCTTCAGTGATTTTCATTCTGCAGTTTGTTTATTTCTTTGTTAAGATACGAAAACCAGAGAATCGTCGAGGATAGCTGGAATGGGGTAATTGTAGAGGAGAAGCCGGGATGTTATTGCAAGACGCAAGCGATGAAATCGATTCAGAGGTTTTCCTTTTTTGAATAAATTATTGGGTCAGAAGAATGTCGAACTTCTGATGGTTAGAGGATGTTTTTCTGGAAAGTATGTTAACTGAAGATGCTATGAATGGAGGAAAATATTGAAAGGGTAAGAATATGTCATTCCAGGTACTATCGATTGAGTTCCAGTTAAAGGCGGATAGAAAATTTTTTGATGATGAATTTCATAATTGTTTAATGGAATGGGTCCAAAAAACAAAATTGTAGGAATAACAAATTAAACTTTCTGGAAAAGTTATGTATTAGGACCCTGAAATCGTATAATTAATTTGGCGTCGATTAAGGCCTGTGCTGAAGTCAAAATCAAATAAATTGTAAAGAAATCGATTTTTTGTCATTATTTAAAAAATATTTTTATTCGTTCTGCCTATATTTTGGAAAGATTTTTGAGATTTTTTTGTTTCATCATAGTCGCATGTTCTGTTACGCGAAATTTAGCAAAGTGTTAAATTCATATCCATGACAAATACATTCCTCAATCTCTTAGTTTAATATTTTTCTATTCTCTTGGGTTATCCCTAATTAAAAACATATTTTTCAGGTAGTCAGAACATTTTTTGGTTTTCTATATTCTCATTGTCTATAGTAGTATACTTTTTAGCGATCACAAGAAAATCAAAATTCAACCAAAAACAGTTACATTTTCAACAAAATAATTAAGTTTTCGAACAAAATAGTTGATTTTTTAAACAAATACTTCAACTTTCTATCTAAAAAGATAAATTTGCAACAGAATAGTTAAATTTTCAACCTAGGAATATGAATTTAAAAAAAATGTAATAATTGACATTTCAGTAACAGAATCTATCATTTCTACCAAAAGAGATTAATTTTTAAACCAAAAAGACAAATTTCCAACCTACAAGGTTTATTTTTCACCAAAAACTAAGAATTTTTAATAAAATACAGAAATTTTCAAACCTATAATTGAATTGTCAATTAAAAAAGATACATTTTCAACCAAAAATGGAAAAATAAAACTTGCAGTAAAAAAATTAATTTGCAACAAAGAAAAATTTCCAAAAATAATTAAATTTTTAACCAAAGAGTTTAATTTTTAATCCTAAAATATGATTTTTTAACAAAAAGGTTCATTTTCGACGAAAGAGCTGCATTTTTAATAAAAAAAAAGGAAATTTCAAAACAAGAAGATTAGCTTTTTACTAAAAAAGATGAATTATTAACTGAAAAAGATAAACTTCTAACCAATGAGTTAAATCTTCAACCACAAAAATTACTGTTTAACAAAGTAGTTCAACTTTAACCCAAGTAATTGAATTCTCAATTTAAAAATATCAATATGCAACAAAATAGTTCAACTTTACCCTAACAGATAAATTTCAAATTGACACTGTCTCATTGAAAATTGATTTTTTTTTTAACTACGCAACTTTTTTCGATAAAACTTTGTTTCTCTGTATTCATCAGCTCAAAAGCTCAGGAACGTGTCGCCATTTGAAAAGAAATGAAAATTATTATTTTTGTCACGACTTTAAGACCCTTTTGGGAATCTACAAAATTCCAACCTTAAATCTCCCATGCCGCAAAGTATTGGGCCCGGCGGACCAAAAAAGACCATCTTTAAGTATTTTTCGTTGCTGAATCCGAAATTATGGTCGAAATACAAAAAAAAAAAATTTTTTTAACATATTTTTCAATGTAAAAGTAGTCAAAAAACGATGATTTTTGAGTTTAGAAAAAAACCTGACGGTGATGGCGGAATTCTGACCTTGGATTCGGATTCAGTGACCCAAAATCCGTAGGATATGACGGCTCTA
The DNA here is from genome assembly GCA_932195095.1 of Andricus curvator. Lineage (NCBI taxonomy): Eukaryota > Metazoa > Arthropoda > Insecta > Hymenoptera > Cynipidae > Andricus > Andricus curvator. The sequence goes on from CAKNYM010053470.1 coordinate 15,223, forward strand.
GTCCGTCGGACAACCTACTTTCTTTCTTTTGTGGGGCTGTGAAATTTGTATTTTTTGGTTGAAAAATCAACTTTATGGTTTAAAGTTTCGCTAATTTTTAAAAATTGCTACAATTGATAATAAATTTTAGTTGAAAATTTTTCTAGCTTTAAAATTTAACAATTTGGTAAAACATTAAACTATTTGGTTGAAAATTAATTTTTTTGTTGAAAATTCTTTTTTTTTGGTTGTAAATTCAACTATTTGGTGGAAATTTCGCTCGAAAATTGTTTTTTTTTTTGGCTTAATGCAAAAGGTTCAAAATTAGCTTATTAAAACTAATTTTTTTAATTGAAAATTTTGAATATTCTATTTTCGGTTAGAAAAAAATCGTGTTTTAGTTGAAAATTCAACTTTTTGGTTTGAAATTCATCTCTCTTGATTAAAAATTCACACATATCTTTGAGGATTCCACTATTTTGTTGAAGATTTGTCTTTTGGTAGAAAATTCATCATTTATGGTAGAAAAGTCATCTTTCTGGGTTGAAAATGAACTTTTTTGTTGAAAATTCAACATCTCGGGTTGAAAATTCGACTGTCTTCTGAAAAATTCGTCTTTTTGGTTTGAAAGTTCAACTGTTTTTAGTTCAATTTTTACCTTTGTTTGAAAATTTTCCAAATTTGGTTGCACCTTATAGGCTGAAAATTCAACTCCTCTGATAAACTCATCTTTTCTGGACGAACATCCATTTGGATTGTTAATATTTCGTCCTGTTGGATTGAAAATTCATTTTTTTTTGGTAGAAAAGTCATCTTCCTTGTTTGAAAATGTATCTTCATTGGTGAAAAATTCATCCTTTTTGGTTAACAATTGAACTGTGCGGTTGTAATTTATTCTGTTTCGGTTAAAGATTCAACTATTTTTTTGAAAATCCGTATTTTCTTATTCAAAAATCAACTAATTGGTTTAAAGTTTAACTACGTTTCAAAGAGTTGATATAATTGATTCATTGTTTATTCGAAAATTGATCTGTTTTTGTAGAATAGTCGTCATTCGGGCATGAAAATTCAACAACTTGGTAGATATTCGTCTTTTTGGGTTTAATTCAACAGGTTGAAAATTCATTTTTTTTTAAATTCATTTTTTAAACAGAAAATTTTGACGATTCCTTTTTTAATTAGAAATTTTTTTTTGTTAGGTTGATTTAAATCCGTTTTGTTCGAAAGTTTCAATCATTTGGTAAAATATGCATCTTTGTAGATTAAAAATTCAACTATTTTGGTAAAGTTATTTTTTTTTAGAAAATTTCACTGTTTTTGTTTAAATTTCATCCTTTTGGATTAAAAATTCACCTTTTATAGTAGAAAAGTCATCTCTCTTGGTTGAAAATGAACTTTTTTTGTTTAGATGTTCAACTATTTGGTTGTTAATGCAACTGTTTGGTTAAAAAATAAATTTGTTGTTGAAAATTTCTCTTTTTTGGTTAAAATTTCATCTATTTTGGTTGAAAATCTTTTTTTTTTTGGTTGAAAATTCTACTATTTTGTTGAAATTGCAATATATTTCGACTTGGAATCTTAGGAACTAAAAGTCTTTCATATCGAATTCAGCAAGCAAGTTTTTACATTTATTTCATTTAAAAGAATTAACCCCTCTTAAAATTTCCAAGAGAAACTATATCAAATTGTTCAAATATTAATATAAAAATATGTTTAAAAAGTATTAAAAGAATTTATTATATTTTTATGGATGAAAAATAAAAATGTACAACAATAGTTCCAAAAATGTCCGGATGCTGACGGAAATTAGGTTGCTGGAAATTAAATTCAATAACTTTTATGGTAAATTTACCACACATTCATTAACATGTAGGAACGGTATCTGAAAACTACAAGAAGTTTCCTAAAATTCCCCAAATGGTAATAGAAATAGAAATTATCATACCGAGAGAAGTGCGCAGTTTGCAACTGCGCACTCTTCGCTTCTCGATCGCGTTCGAAGCGGACATCGCATGGCGGATGTAGCCATGGGCGACAATGCACTACAAAAAGTTGTGTTGAAATAAAACAATCCAGTAAACCTATTTTTCGATATTGCATGAGAAGAAGAACGACCTAGAAGCTCAGCTCATGAGAAAATTATCTTTGCATTAAAATATTGATAAGATACGGCGATCGTCTGCCTCGTAAATGAACTTCTAAAAAGGTACATCAGGACTTCAAGTAACTAGCAGCAGCTGCGTAAATTAATAATAACTCTAGGTTTAAATTAAATGGCGAGTCCGCAGTTTAGATCAAATGACGCCCTCTGCCACGACAAATATAGACTACATATTTTATATTGAAATTAATGAACCGAAAAAATGTTTTACCCCCTTGAAATTCTTAGAGTAATTGAAAATTACTAAATTGTAACATACTTTTCTAAAACATGTGAACCAAGCTTTATGCACTTATCGTTGCTAAAATTTCTGTTCCTATTTAGGAAAATTTAGAAACGGGTTTTGCATAAAGCTTCAGTGACGCGTCTCTGAAAATTTCTAACAGTGTAGTCTTTATAGAGTTCACTTGGGGCAAATGCTGCGGGCAGCTCGATTTTAAATCCCGAAGCCACAGCATTCTAAATATGCAAATACTGATTCGTTGAGCCACGTACGCTTTTTGGATACTATTCCGCAAATATTAATCCGCCCAGTAAATAGGACACGGATCGGAATGAAAGTTTGTCCCAACGTTATCTTCAAACTGCAACTGGTTTTTTTTTGTTCCTTTTTTTTTGTCGACATGCAGCGACATGTCGCGATCCTGGGAGCAGCACGTAGAAGATTAAATGATAATAGACTGGCTTTTGCGTGTTTCGATGTCCGGAAGTCGATAAGACGATAATGCTTTCCGATTAGCTGACGATAATACTGTTCAGTGGTTTACCTGAAAAATTCACGACTCTCCACGAGAATCATTTCAGCTAAACTATTGCAGTTTTTATTTTTCATTAGAAAGATGGGAAACTGAGATTTTAGATTTATTGGTTCTTTTAACGCTCGCATATTATGCACACCAAATTAACTTTTTTTAGATCGAGATCTTTTGTCGTGTCGGGTTATTATCGTTATGAAAATTATGTTCAGTAGCTTTAAACGGCTGTAGAAAATATTACATGAATTTATGATATTCAGGTTTATGAGGTAGGTCGAAAACTAAGAGAGCTATGATCATGAAATTTGGAAGAATTATTGTAGTTCTGACTGATATCCAGGTCTGATAGGATTTTGTGCTACATCGGCCATTTAGATGTAGTTTTTTTTAGTTAAGAGATTTAAAAAAATGCACCTTTTTTATATGAGACAAATTTTTCTCACATTCAATCTACAGCAATACGATATCTAGTGTGTTTGTTCGTGTATTCGAAACGCATCGATTGACCTATTGCTGAGCCTTTTACGACTCATTAGTACAGATTTATGGAGCTTCAAAAAAGTATTTTATTCTGTTTTTATTAGAGAAATTTTTTTCAGATTCAAAATACAACAATACCATATCCAGTCTATTTATTCGCATCTTCAAAATGCATCGATTGACCCATTCCTGAAACTTTCATGACTCACCCACTCAGAGAAATGTCCTCTTGTGACAAAAGGATGTTCCTTGACGTAAATGGAATTTCCTCTTTAATTTGAGGTTGAGAGGATTTTCATTTGTCTCAACAGGAATCCTTTTGCAGCAAAAATTTTCCGTATGCGATTAACTTCTCCTAATATTGCAGCCAAAAAATTCTGTTTGTGTAAAACCTATATTCCCGTCGTTCAAACCAAAACAGGTAAGAGGACGATGCTCTTGTTTCAAGACAACTTTTTCTCTGAGTGGCAGTACCAATTTATAAAGTTAGACACAAAATTAATAAAATATTAGAAATATTAATTAAAATATTGAAAGTATCCATTTTTTTCTTTTCTTAGAGAAAAACCTACTTCTGTGAGGAAGAAAATTTATTTGATACCTATGAGGAAGCAAAATGCTCATAAAATGAGCACGAATAAAAAAAGAAATAGTACTTCGCAGCGGTATTTTTCTTCTGCTTTTAACGAATATTATTTTTTTTTTTGGTTTAAAAGAATGTAGGTCGCAAACTTGACCTATTTTCAAGAAATTTTTAGCAAAAAGATAAAGAGAGTGGTTTTCAAAGAGAGGAGGACAATAATAATTTTATATTTAAGTTCTTTTCTTGAATACTACAATTTTCCACGAAAAAAAGTTCTTTGCCTTTTAGTTTTTGTATTTTGGAAAAGTTTTTCGTTTCAGGGAGTGAAAAACCAGAGTTCTGCAAGAGTTTGTGTAATGAAACATTTGTATACTATTTTCTTTATTGCAGTGTCACTTTTTTGCCAAACGTTCACAATTTAAATAACTTAAGTAGTTTAATTTTTTTGATTTAGAAAACATTTGCAAACTGTGATAAAATTCATCCATTTCACTGAGTCGAAATTCGGTTTTTCAGACTATAATGTTAAAATATCCTAAACATAAATACATCTGTATACCAACATTTTTGCATCCCGTTACTCCTTTCATATTCTGAGCTCTTTACTATCATGTTTTTTTTAATCTGCGTCTTTTAAGAAAATTTTTTCCAATTTTTTTCAAATTTGCAAGCAAAACATGTAGAGTGAAGTTCAAATTGAACAAAAAATCTAAATGAATTTACCTATTATCATGCATAAAAGTAAAAATGAAATTATTCAAAATTCAACATAATGATGCTATTGTTTCCTTTCAGATTTCATTTTCGTTCTTGTTTATATAATAGCAACTGTAAAATATTTAAAACTCCATTATTGAAGAAATTGTTAAATATTAAGTTCAAAGAATTTAAATACAATATATAGTAATTAAAAATTTTGAATTGAAAGCGTTTGAAAAATTATAAAAATATATTGAACGATTAGGTAAAATTTTGAAAAAGGGCTTAAAATTGAATAATTTGCAATTTACAGTGCTTGAAATTAAAGAATATTTCAATCAGAAGCTATGAAAATTGAAAGATGTTTACTAAAATTTTGAAAATTGAACAATTCAATTAGAGAGTAGTTTAAATTGTATCATTTCCAATTTAAAGTGTTCGAGATAAAATAATTTTATTATGAATGGACGAATATCGAAACTGAATTTTCAAAAATAGAACAATTTCAAAATATTGATTTTTTGCTAAAATTCAAATGATGAAAATTAAATCATTCAAAATTGTTCAATTTCGAAAATTTTGAATTCGAAGAGGTTAAAATTTGACAGTTTGAAATAGAAAACTCAAGTAAATGTTTCAAAGTCCGTTATTCCAAAAAAAATCATAATTTAACATTAAAATTGATCACGCAATTTTTTCTAAGATGAACAAATGAATTCACCGTCATTTTTACGATTCAATACAAAAAATTTCAATTATAAACCTTTTCAAATATAATTTTAACAAATTTTCTAAATGAAAAAGCCGTTGAAAATTAAATAAATCCAAATAATCCTGAAAATGTAATGTTTAACATAAAAATTCAGAGCTCTAAAATTGTAATCATGAAAAATTAATGAAATTATCTGATTAAATGCATACATACATACATACATTACTGAGGTATGAATTTCGGATATTTTCATTTTTATCTATTTAGATTTTGAATAACAATATGTCTAACTTGTTAATTTCAAATTGTTTAATTTGTAACACTTCATTTAAAATTATTTAAAAATAACTATCAGTGCTTTCAATATGAAAATTTGCAATTTTCAAAGAATTAATAGTGAAATTGTCTTAACATTTTTAATACTTGAATTTTAAACTACAAAATTGGGAAATCTGAAATTAAAAACCAAATTAAGGCCATGGGACGAGTGGGCCACGTGACCGGATTCCTACATTACCGACCTACATTAAATCAGAAGCACTAAGAAAGGTGGGTCTGGTCCTAAATTTTTATAATGATGAAAAAAGTTTTTTTTGTAAATATTTTTTTTTTGCTTTTTTCATGATTATTAAAATTTAGGACCAGACCCAACTTTCTTAGTGCTTCCTATTTATTATCCAAAATTTTCAACTCGATGTGGCTATTCGTGTGAAAATAAGTTTACAAATAAAAAAAGTGTCGGTAGGTAGTAATCCGGTCACGTGACCCACTCGTCACATGGGCTTAAGAAATTTCAAATTACATATTTTTGAATTTAAGCTTTTGAAGCAAAAAACGCTTTGGTTTCAAGGTCTCAAAAGTCAAACTATTTTAGAATTATGCGTTAAAAAGTATAATTAAAAATTAAAATCATAGAAATTTTAAAGATGATGAATATATTATCAATAAGTATGATCATATAGTACGAGTATCAAGTGACATTCAAAGTAATTGGATATGTTTTTTTACTAACAAATTTTATTTCTGTAAAAAAATCACTAGTTTATTCACTGTGTACAATTCAATAGTTTTAAATATTAATCTTTTAAGGTTTAATTATTCTTGAAACTTTGAAAATTATATTCTTTCTAATTGGCAACTTTAAAAATCAATGAATTTAAACCTCTAGCGTTAAAAATTAAACAAAGACAAACTTAGGTTAATAACTGAAGCATTCTCAAGTTAGGATGTTGAAACCAAGTTCTTAACAATTATTAATTTTTAAATCTTTTTTCATGGTTATTAAAATTTATTTCAAATTTTATTCATTTTAATCATTATTATTAATTCTAGTGAATCACCGACCTGTCGAAGATAGTTGTATCTTCAGATTAGAAAAATGTTTGGTTGACTCAAAAAAAGTTCGAGTGCTTCAAATACATTTTTTTGGTTGCTATGCAAGTAATAAAATGATTTGGTTGAAAGAACAAAATTATTCTGTTGGACCGTTTGGTTGATTCAACCAAAAAGTTTGATGCATTCGACCACATTTTTTCTGGGCGCAACAAAAAATCTTGTGGGTTGAACAAATATATTTCCTAGAATTAACCAAATTTTTGTATAAGCAATACAGTTATTCAGTTGAAGGAACAATATGATTTTTTTAAAAGAAAATTTAATTTTGTAAATATAATAAAACATCTCATTTATGCGAGAAAAGGTTACAGTTAGAAAAATGAGTTGATTCAATAAAATGCGTTCGATTCGCATAAAATTTGCCTAAAAAACCCAATTTAATTTCATGACAATAATCCACGATTATAGACAAAATTGGGATTAACTGAAAGGACAACTTTTTTTATTCAAATTGATAATACGTTGCTGTCTCTGACATGTCATGTGACATCAGCCATATTGTAAACTGGGGCTTCGGGTATATGCGCATGCGCCATCGCGTGTTTGGTACAAGCAATCAAATTCTTTGGTACAAAGTATGAAACGGTACTTAACAAATAATTTTTCAGCCAAATAATTTCTTTTGTTGCACCAACCACTTTTTTTAGTAATCCGGCCAAATTTTTGTGAAATCAACAAAAAGTGATCAAAAAGTGACTGTCTTTGGTTGCTCAAGTGATAGAATGATGTTTATAAATTATAAGATTTCACTTCCTTGATTTTGAAGTTAAATCGGGGAAAATCACCATAACCCCTGTGAAAAAACTTTTAAAAACTTTTATATTTCAAATCTATAATGCGTTGCTTTCTCTGGCATATCAGCTGACATTAGCCATATTGAAAATGCGCGCCTACACAAGCGCGGTCGCGTATTTGGTACAAGAAACCAAATTCTTTCATACAAGTAATGAACGGTACTCCACAAAACATTTTTTCCAGCCAAATAAATTATTTTGTTACACCAACCACTTTTTTTTAATCATCAAGACCAAATTTTTGTAAAACCAATAGAAACTGATCAAAAAAATATTTTCTTGGGTTGCCCAAGTGATGGAACGAGTTTTATAATTGATAAGATTTCACCTCTGCCATTCAGACCCACTGACTGAATTATAGAATCCATTCAAAGACCGACCGTCCGAAGGCCAGGGAGAAGGTTGGATTTTCTCAAGAATCTTTTTCGCTCTTCGAAAAGGGACGCCAGATAATAATTTATCCTTTTCAAACTCCAACCTGAAATTCGGATTCTTGGCCTATAAACTGTATTTCTTGGGGGTGGATAAAAAATAGGAGGGCCTGGGTTCATTGGAATTGGTTCTTCTTTGGGCTTCGTTATCCCGTTCGACACCCTCGGGCGGGTCATGATCGAGAATCGAGATATAAATATCGGCGGGTCATGCTAGAGCCGAATTCAAATTCGCTCCTCGGGCTTCTTTCTGACGTTGTAATTTATTCGTTCTCTTTACCACCGTCTTATAACAGGTATATATAGAAGAAAGAGGATTTTGGTTTAAAATAGATGACTGCAGTGCAATCACTCGCGAAGCTGATTTTAACTGCCGATGACGAAAATATATGAGAGGTTTTGTGCTCGATTCTGACACAAGAAATGTTTATAGTTGGATTAATCCTAGAAACTTTCAGATCCACTTTGACATTAATTAATAGTATTACTGTTAAAATATCGAATTAAGGTACTTAGGCAATTCTTTAAATACTATATATATTTTTGGCATAGTTGGGTGTTCTAAAAGATATCAGTCTGTGCTAATCTTTTAAATCAATATTTTTCACATTTCAAGCTCTCTCCGTTAAGGTTAAGTTTGAGCGGGCCAAGAGGCGGGCGTCTGTTGGTTCTCGCGCTTCGCGCCCAATAATATATTTACCTCGCGCTCCGCGCTTGGTCATTGTACTTCCTCCATATTTTTGCACAGACCTTTCAAAATTAGAGGTCTAAGCATCGACAAAAGTCATTTGGTGATTGTGAATTCTCTTTTGTTAAAGCTCCTTCGGCTCTAACGAACACATTCTCATCACGTATCTCGTGCTTCGCACTCGATTTAGTCCAAAGTGCAAACTTTTCTACATTGAGTTTAACTCTATTATATCAAATGTATATTATATTTATTTCTGTACCTCGGTCTGGAACTGCTTATTCAAAAACAGCAAAATAATGTAGAAATTTTATGTTCCATGATCACTTTAATATTGGTGCTTTATTTTGTAATAATGTTTATTCTCAACTCCCCTAAAAAATGTAACATTTCAATAAATGTATATCCGTGAAATTCATAATATGCATTGATATTGAAATGAATGCATTTTTATTGTCTTGTTTCTATAATTGAAAGAAAGTGCGCATCCTATTCAAGAAAAAATTATTTAATCAACATTTTATTGCACCTTGTGTCGTTTTTACAAAAAATTTATTCATTTATTTTCAATGTTATTTTTTACGATTCGAAGAAAAAATACGCATCCTACGAAAACCTAATCAACAAATTTGTAGATCTTCTTTGAGTGAACAACTTTTGTCTATTAATTTTTTTCTTACCTTGTGTCGTTTTTCATAATTAAAGAAAAAATTTAATGTTATTTTTACGATTGAAACAAAAACTAAGCATCCCATAAGAAAGTGATTTATAAAAAATTTGTAGATCTTTCTTGGGTGCACAATGTTTGTCTATTCATATTTTTGCGTAGCTCGTGTCGTTTGTCCGAAAAATTTTATTTGTTATTTTTAATGTTGTTTTTATGAATTAAACAAAAACTACGCCTTTCACAAAAAAATGATTAATAACAAATTTATAGAACTTTCTGGGTGAACAACTTTTGTCTATCAATTTGTTCTTCGTACCTTGCCTCGTTTTTCCAAAAATTTAATTTTTTAATTTTTAATGTTATTTTTCACGATTAAAATGAAAACTACATTTGCTATCAAAAAACCATGTAAGAGAAATTTGTAGCTCTTCTTTCGGTGAATAAATTTTGTCTATTTATTTTTTCTTAGCTTGTGTTGTTTGTCCAAATATTTAATTTTTTAAATTTAATGTCGTTTTTTATGAATAAACCAGAAACTACGCGTCCCATTAAAAAGTGATTCATAAGAAACTTGTAGGTCTTCCTTTGGGGATAATTTTTCTTTTCTTTTCTTTTGTACTTCGCATAGTTTGAATGCAAAATGAAATTGTTAATTTTTGATTATTTTTTGTGCGATTAAAAATTCAATTTTCTATTTTTCAAGAAAATTCAAAAAGTTGTTAATAATCTTGCAGGGATTTCAAAAATCAACGTTTTCCTTCTCCTAACTTTTTTCATATCGTGTGTTTTTCGGCCTAAAATTTTCATTTTCCTTTGATTTTTTGAATCTTGAAAATCCTGTAACACTGATAATGTTCTCTTTATCGAAAAAAGTTGTAAAGATGAATTGTTAGAATTTTCGAGTACTATCAAAAGACGCACATAGTTTGTGGCACTAAAACAGTGTACCAAAGGCTGATCGAATAGATACATTTTTTCAAAAGTTAACGGGCTCACAGACAGACATACATACAGATATGCAGACAGACACATTCGTAGAAAGCTATTATCCAAGTGCAGAGGGCCTCAAAACGTGGACATTTAACAAAAACTGAGGGTTTAAATTTTACACAAATCCTGATGAATATGTGATTAGACAAAGTAGGCGCCATGCGCCTACAAAAAAGGGTATTGTTGCTTATAGCTCTATGTCAATTTTGGGCTCAATGTCAAATTTTGGCCCTATATTAATTTTGGGCCCTATATAAATTTTGGACCCAATGTCTATTTCAGGCTATTTTTGGGCCCTACGCCAGTCTTGGGCCCTATATCAGTTTTAGCCTTATTTCGAATTCAGGCCCTATGTCAATTTCGGGCTCTATATCAGTTTTGGGCCATGTATCAGTTTTAGGGCCAATGTCAATTTGGGGCCCTATGTCAATTTTTAGCTCTATATTAATTTTGGGCCCTATATTAATTTTTAATTTTAATACCACGCTGAAAACACCAGTTCTCGTAAGATCACTGAAGTTGAGCATTGTTGGGCGCGGTTAGTACTTGGATGGGTGACCGTTCAGGAATACTGCGTGCTGTTGGCCCGTCGTGGGTGTGGTGGTCCCACATTGGTAGTAAATATATCCACCTAGAAACACTACCCGAATCAGGTAGTGAGGCAATGAACTTTCGAGTTCGAACTGCTAATCTATGTATGTATGTATATTAATTTTAGAACCTATGTATATTTCATGCCCTATATCAGTTTTGGGCCCTATAACGAATTTGGGCTCTATATCATTTTTGGGTCCTACATCAGTCTTGGCCCTCATATCAGTTTCTAGCCCTATGTCGAATTTGGGCCCTATATCAATTTCGGGCCCCATATCAGTTTTGGGCCCTGCATCAGTTTTTGGCCCGATGTCAATTTTGGGCCCTATGTCAATTTTAGCTCTATATTAATTTTGGGCCCTATATTATTTTCGACCCTATGTCAATTTTGGGCCCTATGTCAAATTTTAGCTCGTTATCAATTTTGGGCCCTATAATAATTTTGAACCCTTTGTCTATTTTATGATATATATCAATTTTAGGCCCTATACCGAATTTGGGCTCTATATCATTTCTGGGTCCGACATCAGTCTTGGCTCCTATATCAGTTTCTAGCCCTATGCCGAATTTGGGGAGTATATCAATTTCAAGCCAGTTCAATCAGTTTCAATCAGTTTTGGGCCCTGTATGAGTTTTTGGCCTTATGTCAATTTTGTGCCTTATGTAAATTTTTAGCTCTATATTGATTTTGGGCCCTATATTATTTTGGACCCTATGTAAATGTTGGGCCCTATGTCAATTTTTAGCTATATATTAATTTTTGGCCTTAAATTGTTTTGGACCCTATGTCTATTTTATGCTCTATATCAATTTTGGGTCCTATACCGAATTTGGGCTCTTTATAATTTTTGGGTCCTACATCAGTCTTGGCCCCTATATCAGTTTCTCGCCCTATGCCAAATTTAGGGCATATATCAATTTCGGGCCTTATATCAGTTTTGGGCCCTGTATCAGTTTTTGGCCCCATGTAAATTTTGGGCCCTATGTCAATTTTTAGCTCTATATTAATTTTTGGCCCTATATTATTTTGGACCCTATGTCTATTTTATGCCCTATATCAATTTTTGACCCCATACCGAATTTGGGCTTTATATCATTTTTGGGTCCTACATTAGACTTGGCCCCTATATCAGTTTCTAACCCTATGGCGAATTTGGGCCTCATATCAATTTCGGGCCCCATATCAGTTTTGGGCCCGTATCAGTTTTTGGCCCTATGTCAATTTTGGGCCCTATGTCAATTTTCAACTCTATATTAATTTTGGGCTCCCATATTAATTTTGGACCCTATGCCAATTTTGGGCCCGATGTAAATTTTTAGCTCCATATTAATTTTGGGCCCTATATTAATTTTGGACCCCATGTCTATTTTATGCCCTATATCAATTTTGGGCCCTATACCGAATTTAGGCTCTATATCATTTTTGGTTCCTACATCAGTCTCGGCCCCTATATCAGTTTCTAGCCCTATGCCGAATTTGGAACCTATATCAATTTCGGGCCCTGTATTAGTTTTGGGCCCTATATCAATTTTGGGCCCTATGTCAATTTTTAGCTCTATATTAATTTTAGGCCCTATATCAATGTTGGGTCCTATATCAGTTTTGGGCCCTATGTCAAATTTGGGCCTTATTTTTTATTATTGAGTCTAAAGACAGTTTTCAGAACATGTCCTAATAAACACTCTCTATTGGGGTGATTTTTGCGCATTTTACCGTGAAGGGTGTTTTTAACATTCATTTGCGCAGGGAACTTTTCTTATCTACAATTTTTTGATATCTTGTTGGAAATATACAATTTTAAATTGTTTATTTCTACGTCCTTTTCATATGAAATCTTTAGTTAAAACATTTATGTTTGAAACAGTTCCGATTGTCTCTACGAAAATAAAAAAATCGTTTAATTCCTCAAACGAATGTAAATAGAAACTTCTGAATGATCTCTGAAAAATATTTCAAAGCATCAGTAAATAAATTTTCCAATAATTAATTAGATGGATAAATTTTTGATAACCAGTGAATCACCAGAAATTTGTTTTTGTTTTAGAGGCCGCCTTGAAATATTTTTGATAGATATTAAAAGTTTCAGGGTAATTCCACTATTCAATTTTCCTAAATTGCAAAATTTGATATTGAAAGACTTTATAGTAAGTTTTATATTTAATAATTTTACATTTATATATTCAAAATTGTTCAGTGTAAATTTTAGTGTGTTTTAAATTGAATAATAAATTCTATATTCAAATATTCCTAATTGTTTGGTTTGAATTTTAATCAGTTTTAAATTAAATAATAAATTTCAGATTCAGATATTCTAAATTGCTTGATTTTATTTTTGGATGTCAAAAATGGTATGCTTTTTAAATCCTTCTGAATCGTAGAATATAAAACTAAAAGACCCGACAATTGCAAAATTTTCAGTTTAAACGTTTTGTAATTAAACATTATCAAATTCAGTATCTTAAAGTTGTACAATTTCCAAAATATATATCATAGCGATCTTGTTTTCTATTCCTTTTTCTAGTTTAAAATTAAGTATCTTAAAATTGTCCGCTTTTAAAAGATTTAAAGAAATTATTAATTTAAAATTGGAAAATATTTGATTGAGCGATTTCAAGAAAGAATAATAAATTCTAAATGAATTGTTAAAAACTAAACGGGGTCAAATTAAAAACTCAAAAATTATTCTGTTGAAAACAAAAATAGATCGAAATAGAACCATCTGAAATTTATACCTTAGTGATTAAATAATTTATTTAATTTTAAAGTGTTACAATTTTTGCGTTCTGAATTTTCAATTTTTCCCTCTCATAAGTTTTAATTTTTTAATGAATACTGAGAGGGTTGAATTTTGACAAGTATAGTTAACAATTTGAAAATTTGTAAGTTCTAAGTGATTAAAATTTACTCAAAACTATTGAAATTTTGGTGGGTTTAGTATGAAAAACTTCAATATTAAAATTCTTGGAAATCAAAATTTTTCAGTTTCAAACGAAATCCGGATTCATATTATTTTCAACGTTCCGTATTAAAAATGGTTTCATTTTCAATGTTTCATATTTAGAATAACTTCATATCGCACGTTTTTTCAACATAATTCAATTTTAAAGATTTATAATTAAAGAAACTTCTTTTTGTACGGTGAAAATGACACTGAATTGATATTATGATCTTAGAAAAATTTGCCTAATTAATTTCCATAATAAATAATCATTTTTTCTATGTGATCACAATTTCAAGAATTTCAGAAGCTTTGACTTCGAAACTTTCATTTCCGTTCGCAATATCAACTCGTCAAATTTGAAATGCTTCGAATGAAGAATTATTTGAATTCAAATGTTTTAAATTCTCAATTTTTATATTTGGAACGATTTTCATTATAAATAATATAATTTCAATGTCTTTAAATTTCAAACGATCCATTTTTCAAAATTCTAATATAAAGTTATTCAATTTTTAACATTTCGAAATGGTCTTATTTTCGAAAATTTAGTCTAAAATGATTCAATTTCGACACTTTTTGATTCAAAATAAAATTATTTAAATTGAAACGCTTTGCATTAGAATTCATACAATTTCAACTTCTTCTTAATAAAATTGTCAAATTTTTAAAACTTTAGATTCTGATAGAATTTTTTTTCCAATTTTAATCAGCTCCAATTGTTAAATATTTTATTTATAAATGTTACAAGTTCAATTCCTCTTAATTACATCCAAAGTGATGTCTTTTCTAAATTTTACGTAAGCTTTTTAAAATTTTCTGATTTGGAAGGTTTTCGATTCAAAATCGTTTAATATATATATTTTTGAATTTCAAGTGCTTTTAAATCGAAATCATTAATTATTGTGTCAAAAATGTGGTGGTAAATTTGTGAGTGGTAAAAAATGTTTTTTGTCAATATCTTATTCGCAACCAGACTACTTTTACTGTTTTCCTGCGTCAACAAAGAATCCAATCAAATCCTTTATATTCAATAATGCAGCTGGCAATAATGCCAACGCATGTTATTGAATTCAGCATTCTACTAGGGAGGAAAGGAAACAAACAAAAAGAAGTGTCTCCAGAGAGATGAAAACTTTCTTTATATTTTCCTCCCTTTTTGCCCCTTATGGCAACACAAGGGAGGAAAATTCGACTTCTCACGTGGAATATCATCTCTCGCAAACTCAGTTCTACAAGGTGTCTTTCCACCTTCTTTTATCCAAGGAAGAAGAACGCTGCAGCCTTCCCGTGTAAACAGGAAACTTAAAAAGCCAATAAATAAATAGGGGCCGTTCGCATCGCTACGCGTGCATAACAAACGACGTTGCAAACTATCTAAGTTTTCCACGCCATATTTTCCCTGAGGTTTTTCCTCTTATACTTATATGCATTTTCTCATTTCCACTTTGCCCCGGTTAGCTTTGTGTTGCGAAAACCACTTTGCATCCACCTTTCTTCTTTCTCCTTGTATTTTTTTTCCTTTTTCTTTATTTTGCTGGCAGTAAATAGACGCACGCGAAGCGCATATTTACGTTTGTATACAAAAAAGGGTTTCGTAGCATAATTAAGTCTTTCTACCCCTCCCTCACATACTTTTTTCTCCTACTCCCCCTAATTTCTAATCGGTTTTCCTAATATGCCTCACTTAAATTCACTTTTCCTACTCCCCCTCCTTAATTTCCCCTACATCCACTTCCATGATTACCCTCACCTTCCTTAGTTCTATCCCTCACTTTCCCTAATTTCCTTTCTTCCCCTTCACCGTCTATTCGCTTTACTTCCCTTACTTTCCTTCCTTAATTTCCCCTAATTTCCCACCTAACCCCCCTCCACTCCTTTCCCCTTACTTTACATACATGCTCACACTCCTTACTTCCCTTACTTTTTCTCCACTCATTTCTCTTTAGCGTCCCTGCTTTGCCACCCTCATTTCCCCTTACTTGCCCTATTTTCCCTCCCCTCAGTTGCCCTACTTTCCCTCCAATTATTTCCCTTTACTTTCCCTAGTTTCCCATAACTTAATTTTCCTCACGTCCCCTTCTTTTACACTCCTAGTTTCGCCTTATTTCCTTGACTTTAATTCTCTTTATTTCTGCTTATTTCCCTACTTTCCCACCCTTATTTCTCCTTACTTCACCTACTTTTCCTCTACTCACTTTTCTTCACCCATTATTCGCTCTCACTTCCCTTACTTTCATACTTCTTATTTATTCGACCACACATCCCCTTATTTTCCCTTACTTTACTTACTTACCCTACTTTCCCTACCCTTATTTATCATCACTTGCCCTACTTTCCGTTTCCTCATTTTCCCTCACTTTACCTACTATTTCTTCACTCATTTCTCTTAGTTGTCCCTGATTACCCTCACCTCATTTCCCCTCACTTGTCCTATTTTTCTTCCCTCACTTGCACCACTTTCCCACCCATTATTTGCCCTCGCTTCTTTCCTCAATACTTTTCCTACCCTTATTTACCGTCACTTCCCCTACTGTCCGTTACCTCGTTTTCTCTCACTTCACCTACTTTTCCTTTACTCCTTCCTCTTTATTGTCCCTAAGTTCCCTCGCCTTATTTCTCCTCACTTGCCCTACTTTCCGTCACCTAACTTCCCTTCACTTTTCCTACTTTCCCTCTGCTTATTTTTCCTCACATCCTCTACCTTGCCTTCCCTTATTTCCATTCACATACCCTAATTCCACACCCTGACTTCCGTTACACTACTTTTCCTCCCCTAATTTCTTCTCACTTTCCCCTCTTTCCGTTTCCTCTTTTCTTCTCACTACCCCTAATTTCACTTCCATCAAGGTTGAGAAAATCATTATTATTACGTTGAATTTTAACTTAATTTTAAATAACATCTTGTTAAAATTTCTTCAAGTTATTATTGTATCCAAAAATGAGAGTTTGAGGAAAAATTGAATGTTTCAAAGTCAAAGCCAAAATTATATTCCAATATGAAAATTTAATAGACCAATTTTTCTAAGTTCGAAAAGTAAATTCACTTTCTTTTCCGCTGTTGGAAATAAAAAATTTCAATTATATACATATTAATTGTTTCAACAATTAGCAGTCGGTGAAAAATCTGAAAATTAAAAGAAAGTAATGGAACGTATTGAAAAAAAAGTTTCTATACCCTTTTTCTGTCAAAAGTTGCATTCTATCTGAAATTTTGGTACTTGTTAAAAAACTAGCAAAAAAGTAGGATTTTTTTCACTTTTTCCATTAACAAGTTAGATTTAAGTAAAAATGAATTGCTTAAACATAAAGAAAACAATTTAAATGAAAAATAAACTCTCCAAGTTTTTCAAATAGATCATAATATCAATAAAATACCTTCGATTAGCGATATTATATGGAAATAAAATTGTTCAAATGAACCAAAATTGTTGAAGCACCTAAAAATCAATTAACAGATACATAAAATCTTTTAACTTATTTGTTTGTGAGGATCTATGAAAAAAGTGATAATTAAGGGAAATATTTAGAAAAATCCGTATTGCTCTCGCATGGCGCAGTTTTTGGGGCACCATGAAAGGGGCTCAGGGGGTGGAAATAAAAAATGAATGATAGATTCGTATTTCAGAAAACCTTTTATAATATCGTGAATGTATAGCCTATACTTTATAATACATTTTCAAGTTTTGAAAGGAATGTAGCAAATTCTTTCTTTCACATGTTATTCTTGTGGGAAACTTCAGGGGGTGAACGGTACCTGTTAATATTTGAAAAAAGCACATATTCACTTTTTTTAGATGCCTAACAAAATGAAGGAGTGCTGTCAAAGAAATTTGAAACTTTTGTTTTTTTTACCACTCTATTGCATAGCTTGACTTAAAGATTGAATTTTTAATGTTTAATACAATTTTGCACGATTAATAAAAGCTATGCGTCTCAATGATGAACCAGAACCGTTAGTTAAATATTTCTGTTTGGTGAGCTTGTCCATAAAATCAATATCTTCCCATTGTTATTAGAATGTTAAAAAAAGATTCTTTGAAAACTTTTTCAAATTTAAAATTTTCAAATCATATTTTTCAACAATTTTTGAAATTCTTAATATAAACTGTTTTTAAAATTTTCTTTTTAAGACAAATACTGTCAAATGGATTCATATTTTTGTCAATTAAAAGAACATTGTCGAAACTTTATTTCCCGCAAATGAAACTGTGTGCTTCAATCGATAGGGCAAGAAATAAAATACATGTTTTTGACGTATTTATGTAATTCAATTGTATGTTTTCCTCAGTACAAAATATAATTGTTCATTTGAAGTTGAATTAAGATGTTAAAAGATAATATTGATCATTAGATATAACTGTTAAATTGAGAAACATAATAAATTTAACGTAGGTTTTGGTTTTGGCCTTAGGTCCAGAAATGTTGAAAAATAGTACGAAAACTTAGTAATGTAAATAATTTACTGCAAATGTGCATTTCGCCATGCTATCATGGCCTCATCACGACTGAAATACAAAGTAATGGAATATAAGTATACCACGGTGTGCCTGAACCAACTTTAAATGCAAGGTCATAGCACATCCAATTTTTTTTTATTCGATTTAGGGGCTCAAAAATAGTGTGGAGAAAAATTTTGAGCCAAATCCCCCGAGCCGTCTTTTAGAAAAAAGTTTTTTAAGGGTGAAAAATAGAATTTTTCAAAAAATTTAATAAATTGATTTTTTTTCTGCATTTTATTGATGAAAAACATTATAAAATTAAAAAAAGAATCTTAAGACATTAAAATTTCAACTTTTCCAAATAAAACTTTATAAAAAATAGAATAAATTCGTAAAATATAATAAAGTCTATGAAGTACGTCTTGAAATATACCTATCACCATACATGCATGTGTGAACACGACAACAAGACACAACAACACGTGAATGTAAATATTGATGGGTTCTCTTACCTAATGTAAACATATCTAGAACAAGTTCCGTGAAAATAATTTTTGCAACCCATTAGTAGGCAAGATATCTTTGCCAATAGTGCATCGCGCAGTCTGCAGTTGTTTAGTGTTTTTGAATATTTTGATCAAGTGCGTTGTTGTGAAAAAATCGTAAAATATGTCTGCAAAATATAAAGACCCTGCTGGAACTCATGATGAAAACCGTGCGAAAATTTGCCTTCTTTGTCTTAAAAAAAAGAAACAATTGTTCAAGATTAGTAATCATTTGAAAAATCTTATTCAAAATATTGTGAGCTATGATGCTGAAGATAATCGCCTCCTTGTAGTTGTTTGTAATGCCTGCAGAATCCTTATTTATCGTTTGGTCAGAAGTGATGAAACTAAAGTGAGTATAAAATTACCAGATTATTCTACATTCAAATTAATAAATCAAAAAACCAGATCGAAAGAAGGTAAATTATGCGAATGCGACTTATGTAACTTAGTGAGAACACCAGGACACAGCAATTTCGTAAAAAACAGATCAGATGCGAAAGAAAGAAATAAAACAAGATACTGCAGGAAGTGCCATTCAGAATTAGTAGTAGGAAAATGACATTTTTCTTGTACACCGAAGCATTACGAACATTTAAAAGATAATATTATAAACGATATACCCCTAAAAGAAAAAGAACACTTAATGTGTCATTTGATAAAAGTAATTTCAAATGAGAAAGCGACAAACGTTGAGGAAAATAAATCAGATAGAAATACTGTAATCGCTTTATCTCAGAAACATGGAAAGCCTTTCAAAATTTCTTTGACTGAACAGCAATCAGAAAAAAAACACGGAAGCGTGTTTCTGCTGAAGATGTCTTAAAAATTGGAACAAGTTATGGGCTTTCAACGAATCAAGTACATGGTATTACAGCAGCTCTTCGCGTCGCTACGAATGACAGAAAATTATTTCAACCAGATTTAAAACAAAAATTAAAAACTTTGAACCATTCTCTTGATTTGTATTTCAGTATGAAAGAGTGTAATGTGATTAATGTTTTGCAATGATGTAAAAGGATTATTTCAACTTGTTAAAGAAAAAAGGGAAGTTGATGAAATGCATTTGAAATTCGGAATAGATAGTGGCGGAGCTTTTTTGAAAGTTTGCCTTTCGATGCAATCTTTGGATGAATCAGAAGTTGCAAATGTAGAAGGTCGACAGAAGTATACCGAAGGAGTTGTCGCAAAAAAGTTGAAGGATTCTGGCGTCAATGAATTACTACTGCTTGGAATAGTGGCACATACACAAGAGAAATATGAAAACGTTCTATTGATGTGGTCACTCTTAAAATTGAAGGATTGAAAAGGGACAATAGCAACTGATTTAAAACTTGCCAACGTATTAACGGGCATCATGTCACATGCAAGCAGTTTTCCTTGCACATGTTGTACTGCATCAAAGGATTAATTAAACACGTGTGGGTAATACAGAACTGTTGAAAATTGTAAGGAAAATTTTTTTGCGTGGCAAGAGAGTGGAAGTAAAACATCATCTGCGAAGAAGTATAAAAATCGTACAAATACTCCTATAATTTTTGCAGAAAACACTAGAACAGAAATATTAGAAATAATTCACCACCAGAACTACATATGATGCTCAAGGTTGTGAACAAAATGTATAAACACATGCTGATGGAATTTGAAGATGAGAGGTCTCCAATGGGCTAGGATGTGTAATGTTACTCGCGAGTTTGTACATGGGAGTCCAGCGTTCGCAGGTAATTCTTGCAAAATGCTGTTAGAAAAAATCGACTTATTACGTGGAATATGTAGCATTGTTTGTTTAAAATATGTAAGGTGCTTCAAGGCTTTTCAATCCGTCATTGATTCTTGTTTTTCTTCAACATTAAACCCGAAATACGCAGATTGTATATCTGAGTTTAAGCGAAGTTACTGTTATTTGCATATTTCAATTACACCTAAAGTTCACGCGGTTTTTTTTCATGTCCCTGATTTTTTTTTTAAAGTTGAGAAAGGCCTTGGATTTTACAGTGAACAAGCCATGGAATCTGTCCATTCGGATTTTAAAACGACCTGTGCTAAATATAAAGTTTCGAGCACACACCCTCATTACCCAAGTAAGTTACTAAAAGCTGTACAAGAGTACAATGCCCGACATGTGTGAAAATACACATTTTTTTCTCAGTATTGATATGGACTGATATTATATTTATTTACCATATTTCGTTAAATAAAGTGAAAAAAATTAAAGTGCATCACATTTTTTTGAAAATGTTTATTTTTAACCCATAAAAAACACTTTTCTCAAAAACGGCTCGGGGAATTTGGCTCAAAATTTTTTTCCACACTATTTTTGAGCCCCTAAATCGAATCAAAAAAAAAATTGGATGTGTTATGACCTTGCATTTAAAGTTGGTTCAGGCACACCCTGATACATAAACAAATCAACTCAGCTATTCTCTTTAAAAAATAGAGAGCGACATAACAGATGTGAAAGGTTCTTTTAATTAAAATTACCTAGTGTTAAATTTCATTTGAGAACTGAAAAATACATATGAGGGTAGATTACTAGTTTGTAATTCAATATAATTGGTTGATTAAGAATAAATTTGGCGTCCATACATTTGTAAATTAATATGATTGAAAGTGAAAATGAAAGTAATATGGAAATCAGGTACTTACTGTATTTATTAAAGTTAAAGTAACTTGTTAAAATGCCAACGGCCAAGCCACGCTGAAAAAACCAGTTCTCGTCAGATCACTGAAGTTAAGCAGCGTTGGGCGCGGTTAGTACTTGGATGGGTGACCATTTGAGAATACTGTGTGCTGTTGGCATATTATGGGTGTGGTGAGCCCAAACTTGTGGTTATTTATAACTACAAGAAAACTATCCACCTAGAAACACTACCCGAATCGTGTAGTGTCACGCCTACCCTGAAAGGGAAATGGCTTAATGGTATACAATGTAAAATGCTTAAAAAAAATGAGTTTAGCTGTTTTAAAAAATGAATAAATTTCTGTCTATCGCGGTAAAATCCATCTTGTAAATTCAGCAGTGTTTGGAAATAAGTTATTTTTAATAAAAAATGTTTATTTTTATTGAAAATTTTAATTAAATAATGTTAAAAGGTAAAAAAACGTATGCAGACCACATGATTGTGGTCTGCTCCACGAATGGAGGTTTGGAACAACGCATTTCCGCGCACGAAGAAATTTATGAAAGTGTGTTCTTTTTGTGATAATTGCTTTCAAGGTCAAATCTTTGGAATTTTTTGCTCTTAAAGTGAAATTTATGATTAAACTCAGTTGAGTGTTCACATAAAGCTGTCTTTCTTGTTTTTTCTTTTGCTTTGTTATATGCTAAGAAATTCCAGTTTTTTAAGGTTTCTTTGCTTTTAATATCTGGTTTCAAAAAATTCTAAGGTAATAATGCATTTAATTTTGATGTAACTTCAATTGTCTGTAACGTTTTCATCCGTCTACGAATCACTAAGGAAGTCGTATTTTACTCTCACAATTACCCGGATTCATTATTTTCAGAATCTGGTGTTGCAGATGCTAGGCGGTAACGTCTAAATATACCATATTCTGCAGCTTTTTCTAAGGTGATTTCTTTTTAGTCCCATCTATTACTACAATTATGTGGCCCTCTTCATTAAGTAGTGGATGGATAACATTATTGACTACTTTTCCAACGATGATATTCAGAATATCTACGAATTTTACTCTACCTTGGAGTGGATGTAGACCATTACTTTTGTCTAGCCAGAAATAACCATTGAAATGAGTTTCTGTATACTCAAGTACTTCAGTAGCTTTAACAGGACGGAAACTTACTCCTTGTTCGAAGCAGGGGCCTAGAAGCCTCACATCGATGCAAACTGAAACAAGGGCAGAAAGTTTTTCATTTAAATAAATATTGTAGGGGTTCAACATTGATATTAGACATCTAATTCAGCCGCCACTAAAACGGCTGTATTCACTGAGAGATCTAGGGAGAGATATGGGAGGAGAGAGGTGGAAGATAGTGGGGGTTTATGTGAACGGTGATATGCAGGAAAAATCAGAGGAGATGAAGGAACTGATGGAAGAAAATAAGCAAGAGAGTAGGCTTATAATAGGAGGAGACTTTAATGCGAGAACAGGAGATAGATGAGGAAGGGAATGGGATGAAGAGCGAGGAAGAAAATCCAAGGACAAGATACTGAATGGGGAGGGAAAGAAGTTTTTAAAAAGCCTAGGGGAGATGGGATGGTTTATCCTACACGGAAGAATAGAGGGGGATTAGGAAGGGGAATATACACATGCAGGAGGAAAGAGGGGAACGGTAATTGATTGCGTGGTAGTGGAAGACGAGGTAAGAGAGAAGGTTAAGAAACTAGAGGTAGGGAATTATGTAGATTCGGATCACATTCCCTTAATAGTGACAGTAGAGGGAGAAATGAGTAATATCAATAAGGCTAAAAAGGAAGCAAAAGTAAAAAGAGCAGGAAGAGGGGATTAGTCAATGGAAGGTAAAGAACAGTTTAAAGAAAAAGTCAGGAATATCAAAATGGGGGAAGCAAATGTAAACGAGGAAATGGAAATAATTACAGGAGAAATAAAAGGAGCATTAGAGTGCTCAAGCAAAAAAGAAGTTAGTGAAGAAGGGAATAGAAGTGTATGGGATGAGAATTGTAAACAGAAGAAGAAGGAAGTGAAAAGGGAATTCAGAAAATGGAGAAAAGCGACAAGTAGTGGAGATGAATATAGGAGAAAAAAGAAGGAGTATACTGAGTTGTGTGATCAATAAAAAGAGGAGGAAAATAAAAGGTTGTAAGAAAAAGCGGAGAAGGCTAGGACGGAAGAAGAGGTTTGGAAGGCGGTAAATAGAGAGAGAAGAAGAAGGAAAAGAGGAAACCAGGATATTGAGATGGTAGAATGGAAAAAAATATGTTATGTAATTACTAGGAGGGATAGTGAGGGCAGTTAGGAAAGGAGGAAACGATGGTAGGGAAACAGCTGAGAAGGAGGAAATGACAAAGGAAAGAAATAGACAAGGTATTAGGGATGATGAAAGATGGAAAGGCAGCTGGTATAGATGAGATTCCAAATGTAGTATGGATATATGGGGGGACAGAATTAAAGGAATGGGCATGGATAATGCGCAATACAGCATGGAAAGGAGAGGGGTGGCCAGAGTTATGGAAAGAAGGAGTTGTGATACCAATAGTGAAGAAAGGCAAAGGGGAGGAGGTTAAAGATTATAGGGGAGTGACACTAATGCCAACACTGTATAAAGTATATTTGACTGTTTTATCGGAGAGGTTAAAAAAAGAATTGTGGAGAAAAAGATAGAGCCACCGAATCAGACAGGGTTTAGAAAAGGGATGGGGGTGATGGACAATATATATGTTCTGAACTATTTAGTAAATAAGAGGATTAACTGGGAGAAAGGGGCAATAGTAGCAATATTCGTGGAGTTAAAGGCGGCGTTTGACTCATTAGACCTAGGCGAGATAGAAAAAGTTAATGTGAAAAAGGGGATACGAGAGGGATTAATATAGAGAGTATAGGGAATTTTTAGAGAGACAAAAAGCAAGGTAAATGTAGGAGAGCAAGTAGGAGATAGTTTCTGGTTGGTGAGAGGAGTAAGGCAAGGATGTCCTCTGAGCCTACTTTTATTTAATATATTAATATTAGACTTGGAAGAAGAAATTAAGAGAAAAGGGTGGGGAGGAGTTAGGATGGGGAACGAAAAGATATATACACGGGCATACGCAGACGATATAGTGTTGATGGCAGAGGATGAAGAAGGGATGGCGGGATTAATTACAGGATTAGCGAAATACTTAGATGGGAAAAAGTTGAATTTTAACGTGGAAAAGACAAAGATAATAAGGTTTAGAAAAGGAGGGGGAAGAAAGAAAGAATGGACGGGGAGATGGAAGGGAATGAAATTATATAAGGTGGACGCTAGGGGTAGACTGGAGGACACCGGGATATATGGTGAGAGAAGAAGCGCAAAGGAATAAATTATGTACTAGAGCAGGAAAGAGGGCCTGGAATTTTGAGACGAAGCTGTGGAAGGGAAAGGGAGGGGAGTTAGCGAGAAAGTCTTTGATGGAGGTAGAAGAAAGGAGAGGGAGGGCGATGGAATTAACGAGATGGGAAGAAGAAAGGAGGGAGTTCTTCAAGGCTAGAGGTATAGAAGACGGGACTGGAGTCAACTATGAAGAAGTGGAAGAAAAGGATAGGGAAAGACAATTAATAGAAAGATGGGGAATGATTGAGGAATCAAAATATAATAAATGGTATAAGATGATAAAAAAGGAAGGAGTACCAACGTATTTGGAAAAGGGATGGGGAGAGAAATGATGGACCAGAATAGCAAGATTTAGATTGGGAAACGAGGTAAGGGCAGGTATGTATTGCGAAAAGATAGAGAACAGGATCTGCAAGAGAATGTGGTAAAGATTTTAGGGGAGGATGGTTTGGGGGAAGAGTGGATGTAGGAGTTGTAAGGTGATAAGAGAGCTAATGAGAAAGAATGAAAGAATGGATGCAAAAAAAGGGCAAAATGGAGTTACAAGAGAAGTGAAAGAAAAAGGAAAGGGAAGTCGCTTAAATTAGAAGCGTAAAGATTTGTAAGTAATGGTTATGTAATAGCATAAGTGAATTGAGTTGCGTTTGCACTCTCGCTTTCGATCGCTTGCTCGTTCGCTAATACGTCCCAAATTGCACTATCGCCAAAAAATAGAAATAAGGATATAGATATAAGATTTTCTGTAAATAGGTGTAAATAACTGTAGATAGTAAGGATAAGATTTTATAAAACATGTAGAAAACACTTAATATTATTTGATACTAGTAATCCTCATTCGCACAATTCCACTTTGTTAAGGATATGTTTCTAAATTACTTCTCAAAAATCATTTTTCGATTTGTTACAGTTAACGGTGTTTTTATAAATTACGGCAGAAAAGTGAGAAGTGGAAATTGGTAAGTGGTAAGTGGGATGTGGGTTGTGCTAAAGTTAGTTAATCCCCCCCCCCCCCAGCTAAAAAGAGACACTAAATATTCTCGCATCGAGTCGTTATTCAAAATAGTAGTTCGATTCTAGATAACGGAAAGCAATGGACAAACCCGATCTTGCTAGTCCATTTGCAGGTTTATGTTCACGCAGATGCGTATCTTCACAGTTTGTACTTCAGTTATTGCGTTTCTGCATCATGTGTGTTTATTGCTCATATTTTATCCATAGAAAGTTGAAATCGCTTTCTAGTATCGAGAAAGAAATGTAAGAAATAAACAGAACTTTACTGTGCTGCTTGTCAACGTTTTGTAAAATTCATCATCGATAAAAATGAATTTCTATACTTTTTTTAAATAAGAAAATTCCAGTGTTAATACAAAATTACGTCTAATTAGAAGAGCTATCATCAAGTTAAGGGAATTTCTTACTTCATGAGGAAAATTATCAAATTGGGGAAGGCATCATATAGAATTATGCAAACATATTCTTTTCTTGAACCACTATCCATCTTTTTTGACAAAAATTATGAGTGATATAAAAGTAATTCAAATTAATTACAGGCCGTCCATCAACTACGGTATATTGCATTGTTTACAATAAAAAAAATATTTGAAAAAATTGTACCTGACTCAAAAATGGTAAAGCCTCCATAAGACTCATATGATGTCTCCCGTATATAAGCAAAACCTTAAAAAAAATATATGAAGGAAAAACATGCGGGGCTTTCAGAAAAATCTACTTTATTTTTTTCAGCAAATTTTGAATTCATGAAAAGAAGTTTTTCAGGAATATCCCACATTTTTCATTTTTTAATATTTCAAGAAATGGCATCCTATCAGTTTCATGTGGGCTAAAACATTTTTGATGCTGGATTTTTTAAATAATTATAACTTTTGTTTTTTTTCTCGCAAACATTTTAAGATATCACAAAAGAGCCAAAGGTATTTTTTGTAAAAATTTTCTAAACGTTCACACTTTCATTCAAAAACTTTTTTTTAACTCGCGTTTCTAATAAAAATTCGAAAATATGATTTTTGAAAAACAATTTTTTCACAGGAGGAAATCGTGTCACTAAGGAGCAAACTCAGCAGAAATGTAATACATATTATCATCTATTTCTAAAAAGAAAGTTTTGAGTGGGGTTTTGAAATAATCCCATTTCAACAATTTTAGTGAAAGACCCGCCATTTTGTCATTTTTTACATTTTCAGATATTATGATATTTAACTATTCGGTTCAATTTTGAAATCTTTAGTTAAAACTTCATTTTTTTCAAGGATTCATCTTCTTTTCTAGAAGAATAATATTTATGGTGGAAAAATGGCTGAAAATTCAACTGTTTGGTTGAAAATAAACCTTTTTTATTTAATGATGCAACTATTTTGTTGAAAATGTGTCTTTTTTGGTTGAACTACACTCTTTTCCATTTAAAATTGATATATTTTTTATTTGAAAATTAAACTATTAATTTGAAAATTCAATTATTTATTAGAAAATCAACTTCTTTGTTAAAAAATGATATTTTTGGGTAGAAAATTCAACTTTTTTTGTGGATAATTTATCTTCTCTACTTCAAAATTCAACAATTTTGTTGCATATTGATCCTTCTCGTTGAAAAAAGCGCCTTTTTTGTTAAAAATTTGTTTTCTTGTAATAAAAATTAATTTTTGTTTCTAAAAATTTGACCTATTTCATCTTTGGTGGAAAATTTATCCTTCACAAGTTGAATATTCAACTATTTAGTAGAAAATTCATGAATATTGTACAAATTAACTTTCTCTTGAAAAATTCATCTTTATCGGTTTAAAAGTTATTTTTTCTTAACAAATTCGACTTTTTCCCTAAAAACTCGACTTTTCTTTTAAAAAATTTGTCTTTTCGGACAGAAATTAATTTTCTCTGTTGAAAATTCATCTATTTGAGCGAGGATTCATCTTTGTGAATTATAAATTCAACTGTATGATTGAAAATTTAAATATTTTGGCTTGAATTTAAATCTTCTTTGTACGGAAATTCGACCATTTGGTTGAAAATGCATCTTGGTAGGTTAAAAATTAGACCTATGGTTAAGAATCATACCATTCTGTTTAAAATTCAATTATTTTGTTAAAAAGTAAATTATTAAGTTAAAGTAACACATTTTGGTCCAAAATTCGACTGTTTCCCAAAAATCGGTCCTTTTTTATTGTAAGTTCATCTTTGACAGCTGAAAAGTTCCGGAAGCTTAACTACTTTTCAAAAAGTTGAAATGTTTTTTGAAAATTCGCCTTTTTTGATTGAAAATTTAAGGATTTAATTCTTAATGCAATTCCTTTGGTAAAGAATCTTTCTTTGTAAAAAATTGTTCTATTTCGTTAAAATTGCAATATATTTCCACTTGAAAGTTTAGGAATTTAAAGCGTTTCGTATGGGAAACAATATGGTACATATACATTATCTAAAGAATTTATTCCCCTATTGTTTCCATATTTTCTTGAGTAATTCCCTATTTTCCCCGTTTTGAACTCTTAATAAACTATTTTTTTCTTCTAGGACTTTTCTCAAGCCTTTACAATTAAAAGATTATTTCCAAGTAATTTCAAGGAAAGATAGAAAGTCCAATTTTTAAACGCTCATGAAAAATGTGGAACGAAACGTGCCCGAGAAAGATATCCTGTTACTGCTGAAGCAAGTTTTCCAGAAATAAATAATTCACAGCCCAGACACTCGATCTAACTGCATTTGCTTCGTCTAAAATGAACCAAAGTGGATCGCTCCTCTCGGTTTATAGTTCGAGTTCGCTCTTTACATTTTCAGCAACCAGAGGCGGTCCACCGATAATTTTTTCAGAATCTGTCATAATCGTTTCAGTTTTCCAAGCATGATGGAAAATCGCTCGCTATTCGTTTTCTGCGTAACTCATCCTCGCTTCGTATGCATTTCTGATGCAATCGCATGTTGGAAAAAAGCAGCTGCCTTCGCTGAGGAATTGTCGTCATAAAAAGATAGATTTGCATAACAACGAGATTGCAGCGACTTCTGATTTACAAGTTACGGGAATTCTCATTTTTATATGTCAGGATGGTTGGACTGTGAAAATTTTAGATTGCCTCCAGTGAAGAGAAGTGTACAGATTAAGGGTCGTCCATAAACTACGTTACCAATTTGAGGGGGGGGGGGGGGGGTAATACGAAAAACAACGTCTTGTAACAGTAAGGGGGCAGTAGATGTAACGTGACGATCATCGATAACATTTAGTACGCTTCCTGATGATAATTTTGAAGAAAGTTTGCAAATTTTGCGAAAGATGCCCCTCCAACGGTAAACTTGAGTACACTGGAATCTGGATTCAATCAGTCTGGCTTTATTTCGTTGCGAGAATTGATACCGCAAAGGTTTCGTGATGAGAGGAGCTGCGGGGCTGAAAAGGAGGCGGTGCTCATTCAAGCGTGACAAACAGCAGGAGGGCCGAACTCTCAGCGCGTTTGTTACATTAGGTTGCGTCATGCGTCCAAATCTACAGAAATCGTTAATGTGGCCCCAATTGTTTAAGTTTGGACGGACTGGATTTAGTCTCAAGGCCACTGCAAGCCATGCCCGAAACCTGTATTAAATCCAAGTTTTAGTATAATTACTTGATAAGGTTCAAATTCAATCGTATATATCATACTTTATACACTTTCTTCTATTCCCCATTTTTCCCAATTTTTAGAGAATTCTTTTTTTCCCCTGTTTTCAACAAACGTATCCTTTTTTCCCTTTTTGTCGTTTTTTTCGATTAAATGTGAACTGAATTAATAGAAGCCAATATGAAAATCCGACTATTTTTCTTTGAAAACTCTACTATTATATTTTTGATTTCAATTCCATCTCATTTGGATAAAAATGCTACTATTTGGTTGAAAATTTAATTATTTAGTTTAAAATCATTAAGTTTTTTTTTGGGATTGACCTGTTCTAGTCGAAAATTCAACTATGTTGTTGAAAATTCTTGATGTTTGTTGAAAATCCGTCTTTATTCGGTAAAAAATTATTCCCAAATATACTTTTCAAAATTTAAATGTCTTTTCCTTCAGATTAAAATATTTTTTGGTTGAAAAACCAACTACTTGGTTCAAAGTTAAAGCACTTTAAAAAAATTGATTTTTACATTCTCATCCTAATGAGAAGGTATTGGTTTTATGTAAAATTTGACTTGGTCGGTTTTCATTTTCAATTTGTGACCCCCTGAGTCAGAAAAAAACGATTTTCACGAATGTGTCCGTCCGTCTGTGCGTCGGTCCATCTGTCTGAATGTAGTCTGTAGTCTGTAGTCTGTAGTATCGTGTAGGCACGATCAGTTTCGAAAGATTGATCAGATTGGATTTTGCTTTGGCACACTTTTTTAAGGCCTGAAAAGAAAGCAAGTGTTCGTTAACCAGCTATTTTTGACCAACGGTTATGGTTTTATCCATGGAAAAAGCTTTTCAAAAAATGAAAAATTTACTTTTTCGCTCAAACTATGCAAGTTGTAAATAAATGTTGAAAAGCAAAATTATTCATTTCATAAAGATCTACAAATTTACTCTCTAACATTTTTTTTGAATAAATGCATAGTTTTTGTTTAAATAAAGAAAAATGTTGTCAAAAATGAAAAATTTCATTTTTCAGCGAAACTATGCGAGATACGAAAAAAATCTCACCAAGAAAAATGTTTCATCTCAAAAATATCTACAAATTCACTGCTGATCATTTTTTGATAAGACGTATATTTTTTATTTTAATCATAATAACGCTTTTAAAAAAATTAAATAATGCCATTTCCGGCAAAACTATGGGAGACACAAAAGAATATTAAGGAGTCAAATTATTCATCTAGAAAAGGTCTACAAATTTCATTTAAATCATTTTTCAATAAGACGTATAGTTTTTGTTTTAATCGTGACAATGAAAATACGTATATTTCAATAAAAATGCATATTATCAATTGTAATAATATACATTTATTGAAATGCTACATTTTCAGGGTAGCTGACAATAAAAATTAGTGAAACAATACAAAACAAATTTTTAATTGTCGCAAGACAACATAATTTTAGATATTCGAAATACAACCAAATTGAGATGAAACTAACCATCAAATTCTGCTACTAAACCCAGAATTTAAATTTTGTAGTCAGACAAAAATTAAGTCCCTCTTATCTGCTCTTCCACTATCAAAAACTATTACCCTGATAAAAGTAAAACAAAATTCAAAACAAATTTTCGAGTATCAGAAGACAAAAACATTTGAGTTACTCGAAATTAGTGATGGGATATCGAAAAAAAAATATCGATATTTTAAATATCGATAAATCGGAAACTAAATATCGAAAAAATCGATATATCGGATAAAAAATATCGATATTATCGATATTTTCGATATTTTTTATTTTAAATATATAATTAATTATAATGAGTATAAACACATTATTATTAAAGAAAATGTATTAAAGCAACAAAGTGGTTTCATAAAATTTGTGTATCTTGATTCTTCTCTTCCAACCTTCCACAGAAAGTAAGTTTGTAGAAAAACAAAAATATCTTAGAATAACACATAGCGTTGCTATGTGTTGCATCGTAATTTGTTAACTTCTGCAACACAACCTTCGGAATTTGCTGCTTTGGTTTTAAATTCCATAGCTTTGCTTGATTTCTGCGAGTGTTTATTTGCCTAATTAAACAAAATAAATTGGGTTTAATGGTTGTAAGATAATTAATCGAAAGAAATTGTACCCTTGTTTTTTAAAAACAGTAACTATATTTTAAATAAGTCTCCTGCGTTAGGCAGCAGTAACTGCGTGGAAGTAATTCCATTGGAATGTAATGACTGTTTTCTTATGAAAAAAGGGTATTGTATATAAGGGGCTGTCCATAAACTACGTTATCAATTTTAGACAACCCCCCCCCCCCCCCGAAAAGTAATGTAGCCCAAGAACTGTATAAAAACATAGGACAAAAAGTGATTTTTCACGAAAATAGGGTAATAATGCAGGACAAAATTCTTTCAAATAAAATTAATGTAAATACGATATTGAATGCAATATGAAACACTTTAAATTCGTAAGATTTTAAGTCGAAATGTATATTTCATTTTCAACAAAATACATGAATTTTCAACCAAAAATAGAATAGTGAAATTTTCAGATAAAAAATATATGTTTAACAACACAAAAACAAATTTTTAACAAAAAAGTTAAATTTTCAACCAAAAAGATGAATTTTCTAGCAAAAAGATCAATGTTCTAGCAAAAAAACACATATTTTCAACAAAGTACATCAAATTTCAGCAAAATTGTTGAATTTTAAAACCAAAAGAAAGAATTACCTACAAAAAGGTTGAATTTTCATCCCGAAAATATGATTTTTTAACAAAAAAGTTCATTTTCCACCAAAAAGTCAAATTCTCATGAAAATAGTTTAATTTTTAACCAAATAGTTAAATTGAAATAAAAAATATGAATTTAAAAAAAAACAGTTAATTTTCAACAGAACCAGATTAATTTAGAACCAAATAGATGCTTTTTTAATCTAAAAGGATGAATCTTCAACCAAGAAGATTAATTTTTTGACCAAAAAAGACGAATTTTTATCAAAATACATGAATTTTCAACCAAAAAGATCAATTTTTAACCAAAAATGGAATATTTACATTGTTAGTTAAAAAAATTAATTCTCAACCAAAAAAATGCGAATTTTTCACAAAATACATGAATTTTCAACCCGAAAAGGTCAATTGTTAATAAAAAATATCAATTATTAACCAAACATGGAATAGTTGCAATATTAGATAAAAAAAATTATTTTTTGACCAAAAAAAAAGAATTCTCAACAAATTAGTTACATTTTCAAGTAAAGAGATGAATTTTCAACTAAAATGATGAATCTTTAGAAAAATGAATTTTCAGCAAAATATTTCAACCCAAATGATGATTTTTTAACTCTGTCCGGAGACTTATATTATTTAGAAATATTCGCAATATACAGATTAGAAAGTATACAAAGGTAAATAATGAATGAAAAATATGTCTACACTGTAAAAAAAGTTGGTGTAATTTTACATCGTACCACGATGGAAATTATTTGACCTACGTGCGACGATGTAAATTTACACACTTTTGTAAAAAAAAATGCAGGACGTAAATTGTCAGGACCACATTTCAATTTTTAGGTTATGTTCGTGAGGTTATAAATTTTCAAACACTGTATCAGGATAAATAAAGCGCATATTACTTTTCTCAGGTATCGTTTTGAATAAAAAAGACATATTTTTTTTATTCACATAGAACTCATCACTATTAGAGCAATATTAGAGGCTCTGAGACGTAATTTTATGATAAAGTCCAAAGCGCCATGTCTTTCTGTCAGTTTGTCGATGGGTTGTCGATTTATGTCCTGTTTGTAATTTCTCAGGATGCCAAGACGTAACAATACTACCCGTGTGTGAAATTATGGTAGATACTGCAACTTTACCAAAAAAAGTGTTATTTTATAAGCATATTTAAATTTATTCACTAACGTAAATTGACTACGTGCCACGCTGATCAAATAATTTCCATCGTCAGACATAGTAAATTTACATCGGACAGTTATTTCATACTGTTCCATGGGGTGAAGTTGGAGTAGATCGTGAATTTCGGAGCGACATTGGTATATTTACCAGGTTATACATTGTAATTTAAAATACACTGCTCGTGAAATTACAATCTAATTGTAAATATCACAAAAGATTTTTTTACAGTGTACTTACGATTTCTTGTATTTAGTTTTTGTTTGGGTTTTCACTCACTTTTCAACTAAAAAGCACATTCTGTCAAGTAACATAATAGTGATGGGATATCGATATCGAAATTATGACAAAATATCGATATTGACTTTGATATATCGGTTTCTAAATATCGATATGAAATATCGATATATCGGACTCTGAATATCGATATTTTCGATATTTCGATATCGATATCCCATCACTACTCGAAATTCAACCAGATTTGGATAAAACTGACCGTGTAACTCTGCTAACAAATGCAGAAGTGACATTTTCTAATTGAAAATAAAGTAATTCTCATTTCTGGTTTTCGACTATCAAAAAATATTACCCTAATAAGAGAGAAAAAAATTAGAAGAAAATTGTTTGATTTCAAATGACGAAAATTTTTTGGTTTTTTAATTACAACCAAAGGATAAAAGAGTCGTGAGATTCCGCTACCAAACCCAGAAGTCAAATATTCTGATTAGATACACATTAAGTCTCTCTTCTTTGCTCTTTCACTATCAAAAGCTTTACCCCAGCGAATCAGAAAGAAATTAGAAAAATAATTTCAAGTGTCGGAAGACAAAAAATTTCAGATTTTCGAATTACAACCAAATTTGGATAAAACTGACCGTCGAATTCCGCTAACAAATTGAAAAGTTTAATGTTCTTTTTAAACACATATAAGGTGCTTTTCAGGTCTTCCACTATCAAAAACTATTACTCCAATGAGTCAGAGAGAAATTATGAAAAGAATTGTCGAACGTCGAAAGACAAAAAAATTTTAGATTTTCGAAATATAATCAAATTTGGATATAACTGACTGTGAAATTTTGCTACCAAACCCAGAAATTATTGCTCTAATTGATAAAAAAATAAGTCCCTTTGCTAGTCTTTTACAGTCAAATACCATAGTCCTAATGAGTCATAAAAAAATAGGAAAAGAATTCTCAAGTATCGGAGGATCAAAAAGTTTTCAATATTTGAAATACAACCAAATCTGGATGAAACTAATCATGAAATCCCGCTACCAAACCCAGAATACAAATTTTCTAGTTAGACACAAATTAAGTCCCTCTTCTCTGCTCTTCCACTATAAACAACGTTTTCCCCAATAAGTCACAGATTTTCGAAATACCGCCAAATTTTCATAAAACTCACCGTGTAACTGCGCTAAAAAACCCAGATGTTAAATTTTCTAATTGAACACAAATTAAGCCCCTCTTCTTGCCTTTTTCTATCAAAAACCATTAACCAAATGAATCAGAAAAAAATCAAAAAAAGAATTTTCGAGTGCCAACAAGGAAATCTTGTTTTTAATTCTCAAAATAGAACCAAATTTGTATTAAACTGACCTTGAAACTCGGCTACTAAACCCGCAAGTTAATGTTTCTGATTTAGGACAAACTGAGTCCTTTTTCTGCTCTTCTTATCAAAAACTATTACCCTAATGAGTCAGAAAAAAATTAGGCAAAGAATTGTCAAGTGTCGATAGACAAACAAATTTTAGATAATTGAAATACAACCCAATTTGGTAAATAATGACTGTAAAACTCCGCTAACAAACCCAGTAGTAAAATTTTCTATTTGAACTTAAATTTGGTCCCTTTAATAACGATCCGCTATCAAATACTATTACCACATGATTCGAATTTTCAAACAAAAAAGATTGAACATCGATAAAATAGCTAAGTAGCTGAGCCAAAACACGATTTTTTCAGAACACAGTAGAATTATCAACGTGAAAAGTTGAATTTTCAACAAAAATATTATTATCAAGGAAAAAAATAAATTCTGAACTAAAGACCTGAATTTAAGAAAAAAATAATTTTCAATCATATAGTTGCATTTACTGCCAAATAGATGAATTTGCAATCAAATGAGACGAATTTTCGAGAAAAAAGTTAGTTTCCAACCAAAAAAGAATCATTTTTAACTGTTACTTGAATTTCAATTTATTCGATTTAAACATTTTTCGACTTAAAATTAAAAGAATATCCAAATGTTCAGGCTTGCAATTTGAACCAATTGAAACTTTGGATGTGGATTGACGAAATTATAAATTGTTAAATTTCAAACGCTACTCCGTAAACATTTTCATAGAATAAAGCTTCAAGGAGAAATTATTCCATTTTGAATGTTCTCAATTGAAATAATACAATTTTTTCTAGTTTTGAATGCCAATTTTGATATTTTCATTGTAATTAAAATTGGAACAAAGTGTAGCGAACTTCTGAGAAAAACGGAAAGAAGTCAACTAATTGCATTTTTCCTCAAAAAGTCGAAAAAGTTTCCATTCTTTCAGGAAGTGAAAAAATTTCAAAAAGGTCGCACGATCTCAGCCTTGTATATTGAGTTTTTTTATGTAACAGCGATATTTTAGTGTTTCGCTAATCGAATAATAACAAAATCACAAGTTTGTTTTATGAAAGTCAGTTAGTGAAAAAAATGAGTATAATTTTCAATACATGGATTTTCTGTGGGGTTTGATGTGTTAAGAATATATGTATCTTAATATGAATATTAATGTATGTATGTATGTATGTATACCGTTAAGCCATTTCCCTTTCAGGGTAGGCGTGACACTACCCGATTCGGTTAGTGTTTCTAGGTGGATAGTTTTCTTGTAGTTATAAATAACAACAAGTTTGGGCTCACCACACCCATGATATGCCAACAGCACACAGTATTCTCGAATGGTCACCCATCCAAGTACTAACCGCGCCCAACGCTGCTTAACTTCAGTGATCTGACGAGAACTGGTTTCTTCAGCGTGGCATGGCCGTTGACAATAATTTCTGGAATTGTCCAGGAACATTTTAATAATTTTTATCATTTTTCTAGTAATTTTAAAGAAATTTTGAGTAAATTTTAATATATTTTTGATAGGTTTCAGTAAATTTTTAAGAATGCAATTTTGAGTCAAAGTAAGTTGAAGTTTCTATGAAAGTACCTACAGGCCACCTTTTTTAGGACAAATATGAGCTGTTGTATTTTATCAAATTTCTTGGTGTTTCTGTTACACAATCGTTACTTAATCGTGTTCTTATATTATTTCATTTTTTACGTTTCCTATTTCTATAAACATTCTTCAGTCCATGCATAAAGTCCTAAATAAATTCGTATATTTTCATTAAGCAATTACTAGTTTTCAACTATCGAATTAGCAAATATTTTGACTAAACACATTATTGTTTTTCTACATACGTCGGAGATTGGCTTTTCTCTAACTTAACTAGTAAAATTTCGCTAAATTAGATTTAGAGAGTACACTTTGGAAACAAAATTCAATGAAATAAAGAATTAATTTCTTATAATTGTTAGGGTATCGTAGACTACGTAGAAAATCACCTCGTTTACCGCTCCTTGCTTCTATAATATTTGTGCTGGAGGGTTGCAATTTTTAATCAATGTTAACCCACCATAGTGCATCAGGGACAAAATATTTAAAGCCGACATTTTCGTCACAGGTTTTATAAAATGATTTTTAATCAATGTCATAACCAACGTCTGGACAAATGTATTCAACATCTAAAGTTCACTACAGCAATTAAAAATTTATAATGCTCTCATAATGCAGCAGATCATGAATTTAATATTCTTAAACCATTGTCACACTTCAATTAAATTGTACACTCCCTCCTCGAAATAGTTATGCCGGGCCATATTTCGCCCTTATATATTTTTAAACGTTTTATCAAAAAGATTCTGCTTGTCAAATTCAGAAGAACTTGAGTGACATATGTAAATTAACTTTATCAGTTCTATTATCTTATCGTGTCGCAGCGAGTTAAGAAACGTGATTCAAATTACCGTCAAATCTTACAAAAATACGTAATTGCGATTATCCTCAAAACTCATAAATAAACAGGCTTATGGATGTATGTATAAACACCAAAATATCTGGTAGAATAACAATTTTTTTTTAGTTTGATCACGCATTTCACCGTTGTCTCCATCATAGAGAAAATGAGCGTGGCTGGTATTCTGGTCTTCTCTGTAGCAGTTCTTTTTCATTCTATTGGTAAATATATAATGTTGTAATATTTATTATAGAAAGATCTTGCCGACATCAGAACTCTACCATTCCTTATGCCATTTTGTCCCAATATTATACAACTTTGTACCAACCTTATTATTATTATTATGTTGGCTCACCTTCAACCCACGGGTACTCATGACCTGATACTTCGCTATTAAACACGGTCTTATAGAGATTCGACATCCATACAATATTTTCCAAAAACATTTAGGTCATCCTTGGAGGAACTTTCAACGAGGAATTCAATGGTGAACTTGGTTTTGTCGGAAATTTTTCGTTCAAAAATGTACTCAGGTCATAGGTCAGGTGTGACCTTGATGGTCACTCAAAGGTTATACAAACTTAAACAAGGTTTGGAAACATCTGAGAAGCCCAGATTCTGGAAATAATTCATAACGACCTTACTTAATAATTTTAGCAAGGTGCATTTAGATGTGACCTTAGACATGACCCTGCTCATGTCCTCCAAGGTCATTTCAAGGTAAACTTTGCTTTTTGAAATAGAAACCCTCTTATTTGAAGTCGGCAATCGAAAGAGCGGGAAATTTTACATTCAAAAATGTACTCAGGTGATAGGTCAGGTGTGACCTTGATGGTCACTCAAAGGTTATTTAAACTTTAACGAGGTCTGAATACCTTTGAAAACCGCAGCTTGTTACTTGGATTTACTTTTAGCCTTACCTGTTCCCTCTCACGTTTTGGGGTGCTTGACTATCGTGTGTCCCCTTGCCTCTCACGTTTTGGGGTGCTTGATTAGCGTGACTCTCTTTGCCTCTCACGTTTTGGGGTGCTTGGTTAGCGTGACTTCCTTTGCCTCTCACTTTTCGGGGTGCTTGATTATCGTATGTCCCCTTGCTTCTCACATTTTGGGGTGCTTGATTAGCGTGAGTCCCTTTGCCTCTCACTTTTTGAGGTGCTTGATTATCGTATGTCCCCTTGCCTCTCACGTTTTAGGGTGCTTGATTATCGTAAGTCGCCTTGCCTCTCACGTCTAGTTATAGGCAACAGGATGCACAAGATTTTTGTCGCAAATACTCAAATTTTTGTCCACTCACTTCTCGACAATGAGCCCATCGAGGATAGAAACCATTAACAGCATTTTGGATGATTTATGTAGGAATGAGAGCGTATTCATCAATTATTCTATGTTGCAAGTCTGCTAAATTTCGAGGTTTGGTTTTGTACACTTGATCTTTTAGATAAACCCAAAGAAAATAGTCCAGATGTTCCAAGTCAGGTGATCTAGCTGGTCGTTCAATTGTGACTCTACGTCCAATTCACCGATCAACAAACACTGTATCTAATAGTGAGTTCGCTTATCCTGTACTAGTGCACTCCAGAGCACTCCATCCTGCTCATTCTTACTTCTTCTCACTTCTTCCTTCTACCTCTGACCTGCTTCGGAGCAGGTCGGAGTGATCTGGAGTGCACCAGTGCAGGATAACGGAATTCGCTATAAGTAAGCGCGAACGTGTCGCCTGTAGTGAGGCGGAGCGACATCCTGTTGAAACCATGTGTCATCAAAGTCTTATCCAGAAATCTTCTAATTACCCTCAATAAAAAACGGTCATATTATTCTATTGGTGAGCATTCCAACCCAAACGTTCAAATTTTGTGGATATTCCGATTTCTCTTCTCGTGCCCAATAAGGGTTTCCATCTGCCCAATATCTAAAATTATGCTTATTTAAACTTCCGTCTAGTTGAAATGTTGCTTCATCCGAAAAGACTATATCAGATGGAAAGTTAGGATTTCCACCTATTCGTAACGTCATATCTTCAGAAAACTCATCGCGACGATCGAAACCATCTTCGTTTAACTTGTGAACTAGTATTACTTTCAACGGATGAAAATTCGCTCTCTGAAGAATGTTATACACAGACGACTTACTTATGTCATGCTCTTCAGCAGCCCTACGGATAGAAGTATGCGGATCTTCGGTGAATGACAACAAACCATTCAATGAGTTCTCCTCATTTCCTGCTAACTTTGGTCTCCCTGATCTAACTGCATCTCTCACAGTGCTTCTATCATGAAACCGTCTAATAGTTCGTTCAATGGCTGATGTTGCAATTCCATTTGCCCGAGGCGCATGAATATACCCCAAATTCCATATTAACTAAGTTTCATTTGACCGAAAATCAAGTTGCTGAACAATTATTCATTATAATTTTTATTTTGTCGAATTGTCAACTCACATAACCTCTATTTGTCCTAACTACCAATTATCATAATTTCTATTGTACCGAATTCTCATTTTGCATAATTTTCGTATTTTCGAATTTTTATTCACCATAATCTTTATTCATTATAATTTTAATTTAATCTCATTTCTGTTTTTCCGAATTTGTATTCGACATAAATGTACTTTTTCCGAACTTCCACATAACCTAATATTCATTTAGAAGAATTTCTATTTGTCATATTTTACATTTATCCGAATTATCATTTTTCATAAATTTCATTTTTCCTAATTTTAATTTATCCTAATGTCTACGTATCCGAACTGGCATGCGCCATAATTTCCATGTCACAGAAATTTCATTTGTCCTAACAGACTTCCGTTCAGGTTCGAAGTAGTTGTTTCCCATCTAGATGTATTTAGTCTGGCCGGTAAGTCAGGTGAAGATGGCGCTGTGAAACACTTCCTACGGTACCAAATACATTAGGCGCGAAATTCAAATGAGGCCTTTGTCTAGAAATGCATAATCAAAATGTAGCTAGTGTGTTCGGTCGGTAACATTCGCGAAAATTCGAAAGATTGATGCAGAACTGCCTAGATGAAGAATGCGAGAAGGTAAGTGCAAACTGAATTACAAAAACATAGTTTAATTTTTATTTGATCTTATCATGTACGCAATATTATCCGATTTTATGTATCAGCAACAAGGGAGGAAATGGGTTGTAGGTGTTCTGTAAATAAGGAATATTATTCTTTAATTACATTTGTCAACAATTTATTGGAAACCAATTAAAGAAGGTAAATCAGTGATCAGCGAACTTGAGAAAAAAAATATTTCAGGTTGAAATTCTTTATTTCACAATAGTTACTTAGGGGTTTATGTTTTTGCTTTCATTAGGTAAAAGTTGCAATTCTTATTTATTCCTAATGTTATAGGGCGAATTTTATTCATTGAGAGAGTCTGTAGAAATCTCACTGGTACGTTTTTATTAAACAAATTAGTGAATTAAGCGAATTAGTGTTTAGGAACATGTTACCGACCGAACACACTAGCTACATTTTGATTATGAATTTCTAGACAAAGGCCTCATTTGAATTTCGCGCCTAATGTATTTGGTACCGTAGGAAATGTTTCACAGCGCCATCTTCACCTGACTTACCGGCCAGACTAAATACATCTAGATGGGAAACAAATACTTCGAAACTGAACGGAAGTCTGTTAGGACAAATGAAATTTCTCTGACATGGAAATTATGGCGCATGCCAGTTCGGATACGTAGACATTAGGATAAATGAAAATTAGGAAAAATGAAATATATGACAAATGATAATTCGGATAAATGTAAAATATGACAAATAGAAATTCTTCTAAATGAATATTAGGTTATGTGGAAGTTCGGAAAAAGTACATTTATGTCGAATACAAATTCGGAAAAACAGTAATGAGATTAAATTAAAATTAGAATGAATAAAGATTATGGTGAATACAAATTCGAAAATACGAAAATTATGCCAAATGAGAATTCGGTACAATAGAAATTATGATAATTGGTAGTTAGGACAAATAGAGGTTATGTGAGTTGACAATTCGAAAAAATAAAAATTATAATATTTAATTGTTCGGCAACTTGATTTTCGGTCAAATGAAACTTAGGTAATATGGAATTTAGGGTATATTCATGCGCCTCCATTTGCCCCACCCCTAAACGTTTCGTTGAAGAGATTTTTCACTTTCCTGTAAGATCGCGTTACCGCACCCTAGCCTCTCATCATAAGAACCGATACTTTTTCTCTTTCACTAAGACGTTACATCTTGACTAAAAAAATTCGAATGTTAATGAGGGTTTACGTTTATTTTTTTGAGTGTTTTCTATTTGGAACTCACGTAAATTTTTGTGTGAATGTGCAATTATACACAAGTTTGTGTACATTTCAGGATAGAATAAAAAAAATGCCTCGGAAATTTTACAAAATCATGATCGGAAATAATACAAATAATTTTTACAAAAGTTGTGTGTGAAATACGATTATCCGAATTTTACAGAAAGTTTTTGTAAAAGTTGTGTGAATTTCCTGCTGTGAAGTGAAGTAAGAAATTCAATATCGCTTCCTTCTTGCAAAAATGTTCAAAAAAGTATTATTGACAAATTGAATGTTTCAGAGATGAATGTAGTAGCTATAATTATGTGAAACAATTTATTGAAATTTTAGCTCAATCGATTTTTAGTAAGTGCTTCCCCAAAAACTCGATTTTTTCAAGAAATCGATTTCTCATGACTTGACCACATACCTTTCTTATGATATCATTTAATTTGAATGATCAACACTGGATCCAAAGAAATACGTTTCTTTTGATTCTTAGCTTTGAACTGAGGATATGTTTACCTCAGGTGAGTAAATATTGTTTAGAAGCAAATAAGTTATGCATCACAAGTCATTTTAAGCTGTAAATACCACTTTTGTGTATCTTAACTTCACCAAATTCAATTGCAATTCAACAACTTTTAGCCAAGTCTATCGTGACTATTAAAAAACTACTGATTTTCACAACGCGGACACCACTGACCACAGCTTTTTGTTAAAATTGCTTACATATTCAGCATCACAGTACACTGTTAAAAATTTCCGCATAAAACTTCCACTAAATTTATTGGAAGTTTATTTCCGAAATGTAGGGTAACGCTACAATACATAATGTTGTAGTTTTCAAATGCAACGGATCACGCAGCGATATAAACGCTACAATACATGTATTGGAATTCTCGATGGTGACTTCACGATTTACGACGCTTACAATAAATGTATTGCAATTTCGGCATTCCAATACCGTGTTTGCAATTTTATCTTACGCTTGTATTGTAGAAGTGTTGGAGAATTCCAAACATTTTTAACAGTGTAGTTTTAGTTTTGAGTAATCTTTGATATAAGCATATTTAAATGATTTGGCCAATCATTGGTGAGTGGTCAACGATGGTACCGATTACGCTAGTAGGAAGCAGCAAAATGGAAAAGCATGTTAGCTTTAGGAAAACGTGGTAATGAAGTTTCCCCTTATATTATATTCACTGTTTAAAGTGAATAATTGTGTAAGCAGTAAGTACTTTTATCATAAATTCTGCATCTCCTAATAAGTAACTTTCATTTTAAAAAAAATGTGAGATGAGAGAACTGGATAACATATCTTCATTTTTGTCATCTTTTTTTCTATTTTGAAATCCAGAAGTAAGCCTCATTAAAACGGCATTATTATTGCTTTGAGAATATGTTAAATCAAGAACCAAAGAATTCACTGAGGCGCCGTACATTACAACAATAAATAACCGACGTGGAACCTTACGTCATAGAAAAATAACGAATAGATAGAAAAGTCCTAGTTTAAAGAAAAATCAAAAAGATTCTCCAGCAAAGAAGAAACCGTTAACCGAAAACAGAGAAGATAATGGTAACGAAATGAAAATGATGGTAAAGAGTAGAGGGAAATGAGTGGTGAATGATGAGAGCCATAGAAATAATGAGAAAGAAGAGACTGATGGAAGTGATTCAGATTCAGATGAAGACTGAAAGAAATATAGGAAATTTAGCGAGCAGAAAGATGAGCGCGATGGGAGCGGTAAGAGTGATGAGAGCGATGAGAGCGGTGAAGCAGTGACGGGGCTGAGAGGAATTTCGATGATAAACTCATACTAAAGAGGGTTGTCAAAAGTGGGAAAAAAGTAAAATTAAAGAAATCATAAAAAGCATTGATTTTATTGAAGAAAATAAGACTTTAAGTCTAGTTAAGGATTACATTTTATCCCCGGAGTTAAAGTCATTTCCAATGAGTTGGAAATTATATAGCCTGAATTATTCGCAAGCTGTGTTGTTTTTAGCTTTACTTTTCGGTGAAAATGACCGATTCTCAAAACTCGTTGGTCAGCGAGTGAAAATGATTTAAAAGTAATCAATCTTATTTTGAAAAACCTTGAAATTAGAACTATATTGAAAACTATGAATTTTATTGGATTTGAGATTTCGAATTGAATCTGATCTTTTCCAACTTTGATTTTAGATTGAATTTGATCTTCGAAATTTGGTTTATTAGGATATTCAGAAACGTTGAATTTCGAACATTCGACTTGACTTTTGGACCCATTTTTTTACCAGAAAAAAGATTAATTTTAATAATCTAAATGAATCAAGCCGGTTTGGTGTGACGTTAGGTTTGTTTTCTATTTTGGAAATTCCAATGTTACAAGCGTGTCTAAATTATTAAAAATTTGAACAGACGATTGTATATTTCTAATTCTTGTGTTTTTTTTTTGAAAAATACAAACTTTTGACGGATATTTTACTTATGGACTACAAAGAAGGTTTTCCAAAGGCTTTCAAACTATTTAGACCAAAATTCGGAAGTCATAAACGTAAACAATTGCCACAAACGAATCTACAGTAGAGACACATATATTTCAAAAATCTATAGTTAGCTTAGCTTCATATTCTTTCTTTTGCATGACGTCGTATGTTCATGCTGAGGAAGAAAAGGGACGGGTGATAATGCGGTTGAAAATGTT
The DNA here is from genome assembly GCA_932195095.1 of Andricus curvator. Taxonomy (NCBI): domain Eukaryota; kingdom Metazoa; phylum Arthropoda; class Insecta; order Hymenoptera; family Cynipidae; genus Andricus; species Andricus curvator. The sequence continues at coordinate 59,580 of CAKNYM010053470.1, forward strand.
AACGACCTGTAGATGCAATGCGAACAGGTGTACGATACGAAAGTGTGTATGCATTTAAGTATAATTTCACCTGTTCAATTAACATATTTACGTATGTTTACGTAGAAGTAACCACGTGAATAGCGGAAAAACACGTGGAAGGTCCCTAGTATGCATTCGTTAAGGCTGGCCCACAACCCACAAAAGTAATATTCTTCCGTACGCTTTTTGCCACTTTTAATCTGTAAGTGCATCCTGCAGTCACGAATTAGAGAGACCGTAAAAGGACTAACTCGAGAGCCTTTCCAGGTGCGACACGCACAGGTAAACATTAGTCGAGAATCTACACACAGAAAGAAAATTTCAATTTTTCAAATTTTGTTTGTATCGGAGTTAATAAATAATAAGGGAATAATATTAGCCATAGTTTATTCAGTAGATGATTAATAAAATTCTATACATTTCTGGAGCTTCCTTGAATATTCTAGAATATTCTAGAATCATTTTTACTTTTCTATAATCTCGGAGGTACCCGAAAGCGCGGACGTTGGAGAAGCGTAGTCGGCTAATTGCTAGAATCGGGGAATCACCGACCTCGCTGGGAATCCCCGAGGCTGTTGAACCAGTATCTGGGTGTGGTAAGAGGTACAAATGAGAGTTACGTATCAGTTGAATAGATAATATGATATAGTTCGATATTTTCTAAGAAAGAATTCAAGACAATTTATGTATGTTTCTTCTGTATGAATTTTTATTATTCTTCAACGGTTACAACTGTGGTTATCAGTCATTGTGAACTCTCGAACTAGCGCCATAACTTTATTGTTACTTTATAAAAATTATTTAAAATTCTCAAATGTTAGAGATTTTTTTCATATTTGAAATAGTTTTATAACTCGAAATTATATTTCATTTGAAGTGAAATAATAAAGGATCACATATTTAGCTGTTAACCAATTTTCCTTCTAAATGGTCTCAACTCCACCCCAAAATTTGTGAGCAATCCCAAAAATGATAAATAGATTAATAGGTCGCGGTAGGGTTTTTCGAGAAAAAACACAAAAACCACAACAATTATTAATCGATCGAATAAAAATAAAAGGATATAAACAACATGGCAGGACAAAACTCAAAATAGAGAAAACCTTCCCCTACCCCTTAACCCTTCCACAACCTACAGTGATTTCGACTCAATTAACAATACTTTATTTTTGGATAACAAAGATTGAAAAACACTAGGCAGGTCGATTTCAATAAACAATCGAAGACCAATAATAAACGAAAATAATTATTTAGAAAATAGGAGAAGTTCGGAACACCGCCCCCAAATCATTAACGAAACTTTTGAATGTGTTTCCTTCTTAGAAAAAATCGCACAGCTTAGGTTAAAATCGGATGAACTTTTATTAAGCGCAGAATATAATGAATTTATGATCCAACAAAAAAAAAACATCTTTTAAAGAGAGGGAAGAAAGGGCAAACAACTTAAGAATTAGATTAGACATGTCAGCTCATAGCTCCTTTGAAAATATAAAAGACATAATGGAACCTAGTCACAAAAAAAATAAAAGCTCAGCAATTTTTATATAATAATAGTCCTAGCAAAACAAAAATTGACAATTTAGGACTAGAAAATACCGACGATAGTGAACCATTTGAGGACAGACAATAAAGGACAGGTCAAACAGACATTCTAGAATCCACACAAATAATACAAATCCGGATAACGAACCCGAAAATAATACAAATAACGAAACAATTCCAGCAACCTTGTTTTTCTTTTGGCATGATTAAAATGCCATTTCAAATCATGAGCAACTGGCCAATCAAATTCAGAAACAATAAAGAGGACAGTCCCGCGCATTTACTGGACGAATTAAAAAGATTCAAAAGGGGATACAAATTAAACGACCGCGATATCTTAGAGAATTTTGACGAACTACTGATTAAATTTGCAAAAGATTGGTGCGAAATAAATAAAAATTCCTGCAGATATTCATCAGATTTCACTGTAAATTGTATAAATACTTATATCGACCGAAGGTTCTCAGAAGAAATAAAACAAAAAATTTAATTTCGCAACCAAAAAAGAAACCAAGATATTCACTCGTATTTAACAGGAATTAGAAAACTTTTTACAAAACTATATTCGAGAATAAGTCACGAATGGGAATTACGTAGAACTTACGAAAACCTTAGAATCGAATACATAATGTATATAAAAAGAAACGATTTTGAAACTTTTGAGCAACTGGTAGACTTAGGCAAACAATAGGAAGCTGAGCTAGCGAAATGAAAAGTTCGAGGGCAAGTTTTACAAATGACTGAACCTAAAATCGAGGATAAAAACAAACAAAAGCATGATAACGGCAACGGGGATAAAAATAATTCGGAGAATAATAAAGATTTAAGGGAAAATAAAAATGTTCAAAAGGATAACCAAAATGGATACCAAAACTAAAACCAAAACCAAAAAATCTAGGGCAAAAAAAATACAAAAATTGATTTCTATTTTCACCATTTGGATTCCCATTCCTACCTTTCCCAAATCAATATCCTAAAAATTTCCTACATAGATTTTCACCTTGTTTCCAACCTAGATTTAAAACAAATTTCCAGCCTAGATTCAAAAACAATAGACCACGATATCCATTTAATTCTTATAATAAAATGTCACCAATGTCCAATAAAATGTCATTAGGGCATAATGAAGGCCAAAGCAAACCAATGATCGAATTTCCAACAGAAAAAGCGAAAACTAACTCAGGAAATAATAACGGGAAACAAAATCACGGGAATAAAAAGCAAAAATCAGGCAACAACACAAACAAAGAATCTCATAACAAAACAAGTTCAAACTCAGACAAAAAACCAGACCCTAACAAAAGCGCGAATGAGAGCAAAAATAATTTAAATTGTTTTCACTGTAACTTAGCGGATCATTTTAAAAGAGAATGCCCATATTACTCGTACAACCAGGGAAACTGGAACGGAGGGTATTAGGATCAAACATAGTCCAACCTAATACCGAAACGCCAGCATTTGAAACTTGATGAAAGTAGTAATTACCTCAAAAGTCCTTTGGAAAAATAAAAAAGCTACTGCTCAAAATAAAATAGGAAAGAAACCTCAGAAGCTAAATGAAATATCGCCAAGGGGTGATAAAAATCAGTGGACTCATTTAAAAAAAAAGGCGATTAGATCACATAAATAATGTTTCGGATAGTTTAGGAAAAGTGAACAAACAAGATGATTGTTCACCGGAAATTTGCGAAGGTATTGTCGAGCTTAACATAAGCCAACAATCCCAATTAGAAAAAATTTTAGAAAACAAAATGAAAATACACCAGGGAAAAGAACATAGGGCGACTCATTTAACGTTAATTGACGTTAAATTGACGTCCAAGGCCACGATCCCATTAAACAGCGATATTACCACGTGAGCCCAAAAACTAAAGAAATAATTTATCAAACAGTCGATAAGTTATTAGGACAGGATATAATAGAACCCTCCAGTTCTGATTGGTTGAATCCTATTGTGATGATCAAAAAACTGGGAAAAGATTGCAGATATTGTTTAGACTTTAGAAAGGTTAATAATATTACAAAAAAGGACCTCTACCCGATGCCACTCATGACAGAAATATTGGACACTCTAAGATCAGCAAAATTCATTTCTAAATTAATTTGAAGTGAGGTTATTTACAAATACCATTGGAAGAAAATTCAGAGCCAATCACAGCATCCACAGTCCCTGAATAGGGTTTGTATCAGTATAAAAGGATGCCATTTGGCTTAACCAATGCCCAGCCACTTTCCAGAGACTTATGGATAAAATTATAACTCCAGATTTGAAGCTAAACGTTTTTTGTTATTTAGACGACATAGTAATTGTAACTAAAAATGTTGGTGACCATTTAAAATACTTGAATATTGTATTAGATGAAATCAATAATGCATATTTAACGATCAGCCCGGACAAATGCGAGTTCAGCTGCTCGAAAATCAAATGCTCAGGATTCAAAGTTAAGGACAAAGGGCTCCAAATAGACGATGAGAAAATCCAACCAATCCTAGAATTTTCTAAACCTAAGAATATTAAACAATTACAGTGCATAATAGGGATGGCAAGTTGGTGCAGGACGTTTATCCCACACTTTGCTGAAATAATAGAACCAATGAATAGGTTATTGAAAAAAGACAAAAGTATGGGATTGGGGATTAGAACAAGATGAGACATTCCCTTTCAACTTGAAACAGACGCAGAATCTCGGTACTCGGCATCTGAAGAAGAATGCCTGAAGGTGGTTTGGGCCATACGAAAATTTAGGCCGTATTCAGAAGGCTATAATATACCATTAAGCCATTTCCCTTTCGGGGTAGGCGTGACACTACCCGATTTGGGTAGTGTTTCAAGGTTGATAACTTGTAGTAAATAACTACAAGTGTGGGCTCACCACACCCACGATGTGCCAACAGCACTCAGTTTTCTCGAATGGTCACCCATCAAAGTGCTAACCGCGCCCAACGCTGCTTAACTTCAGTGATCTGACGAGAACTGGTTTTTCAGCGTGGTATGGCTATTTTAAAATAATCACGGATCACTTAGCACTGAAGTGGCTCCATAACCTAAGGAACTCCACTGGCCGAATAGCCAGATGGGAATTAGAACTTCTCGAATATGAATACGAAGTCATATACCGCAAAGGTAGTTCAAACTTTATCCCTGATGCCATCTCGTGATCAGGAGAACCAGCAAAAAATGTCGCGTTTGCGTTAGCTTGTAGTATAGAAAATCTGAAAGCGGACGTAAACGATAAAACAGATGACTGGTACACACAAAAAAATGAGACAGATTAAGGGCCGGTTCCACCAAACTCGGTTATATCAGTGGTTAACTGACGGCGGGTTAAAGTTAATGCCATAGTTAAGCTTGGGTTATCCTGTTGTGCGTTCCACCACATTTTTCGTGGGCGCAGTTAGCTAACCAGATAGTCGTTTCGAAGTAACTCCTATTTTACTTTAAATCATTCGTGTGATTGGCTACCCGTCGGTCGAATGGAAAGCAAAGCAATATGTCCGTGCACGCCAAATCCAGGTAAGGTTGGGCCACGCTCGTGTCTACACTAACCCAAAAAAGTGAATGTTGGTGTATGTTTTGTTCGTGATATATTAATATATCACATATAAATTCAAAAACATCTTTTTCGACTTCGTCATCAGACGATCTCAGAACTTCTTCCAAAAACTCCATATTTCACAACGACAATGCCGTTTTTAGGTTAGAGGACGATTAAGTCGCCTTAACCGATCAATTTTGACCGGTTAGATTTAACTGTGGTTAACGCGAGTTAACCGGCCGCTAAAACGTGGTGGAACGCGTAACTAGGTTTAACGGAGGATTAACTTTTTAATCGTGGTTGGTGGAACCGGCCCTAAGAAAAGACCGGAAGAACACGAAAAGTGTCGCCACTTTTTTTGCACTGTATTCGCAACTGTATTTGCAACTGTATTTGCACAGAACTGACCCACTGACCAAAGAATTACGAATACAGGTTTTGAAAGAAAATCACGATGACAAACAAGCAGGACATTTAGGTTCCGGAAAAAATGCACGCGACACTTTCAGAGTACTACTTCTGGCCAGGGATGTATTCCGAGATAATCAAATAGGTAAAAAATTGTAAAGTTTGTCAAAGAACCAAACCGCGTAACCAACCGAAAATAGGGATAATGGGAAAAAGAATTGTTGAAGAACCTTGTACCATGATAGCTGCAGATATCATGGGCCCATTACCAATTTCCAAAAAGAGAAAAAACCAATACTTATTAGTTTTCGTAGATAATTTCACAAAATGAGTAGAGATAATCACGATAAAAAAAAGCTAACGGGATCACAATAGAGTCACAATTCCATAAGCGTGTCATTTCGCGTTGGAAAATACCGCGTATTCTTCACACCGATAATGACGCGGAATTTGTAAATAAAACACTAAGAGACTGAACAAAAAAATTCGGTATCAGACGCACGAAAACGCCAAAATACTATCCCCAAACAAACCCAACCGAGCGACACAATAGGAAAATTAAACAAATAATTAAAACCTATTTGGATAACGATGATTTCAAGTAGGACGAACACATAGACGATTTGCAGGTCTCTATAAATACTAGCAAAAACTCGTCGACCCAATTAACCCCAGCATTTTCAAATCTAGGTCGTGAATTAGAGCCAATTCAGTCCCTTAGAAGAAATATCGAAAACAATAGCGAAATAGAGTTTCAAAGCGTAGACAAATGGACTGACAGACTAAGAAAGTTACAAATAATAAAAGAAGAGGTACGGAAAAATTTAAATAAAGCAAACGAAAGAGAAGCTGACAGTTACAATTTAAGAAGAAGACCGTTAGAATATAAAATAGGAGATATGGTTTCGAAAAGGGTAGCAAAATAATAAAAAAATCTGATGCAGATGCAGGAAAATTCTACGACTAGTATGAAGGTCCTATTATAATTGAATAGAGCATTTTCCCAACTATTTACGAATTGAAAAACATAAAGGGAAAAGCATTGGAGAATGGGATATAAATGACTTTGAATTAGAAAACGGCACGTAGGCACACGAAAAACTAATTAATTTAGATTAGAATAATTTAAATTTAAGTACTGGCAAAAAGGCAATGGATTAGTAGCACTATATATCCGAAACAAATCCAAAAATAAACGGAACAACTCAACTCTTTTCAAGTATTTAGAAAAACTAAATTCAAAGAGACTCCAAAGACGAAATTAGACAGCGTAAATCTTTCTTTTCCAAGTATTTCTTTATTACAAGCCTGTGACAGTGGGGCCCAAGAAAGAGACTTACAGTGTACAAGACAGTACAAGACAGTATGGGTACAAGACAGTGGGGCCCAAGAAAGAGACTTACACTATCACCCCCACAAACAAGTACGCAACGTGTTCAAAAACATAGAGCCTTCAGAGGAATTGGAAGGAGCGGTGGAAGTGTTTTGGGAAACACAACAGAACCACCACATTTTTTGAAGGAACAAGCAGTAATCATCTAAAGTTAAAAGCAGCCCTCTAGCACCTTAAATATACAAATAGGATTACATGGGAAAAATACACAACATTCAAAGAAGAGCAAAGGGAGAAAAATATAAGAGAGGAAAGGTTAAGGAAACAGGAAGAGGAGGAAAAGATCGAAAGAGAAAGAGGAATCCTATGGTACAGGGTACTGGAACAAAGAGAGTGCCTACAAAGCTCAAGAAGAGAAGAATATAGAAAAGAGGCCGAGGAGGAAGAAATTAGGATGGAATGGAAAAACCATAGGGAGCAAAGAAGAAGAGAGCTCGAGGAATGGCTTAAAAAACAAAAGAAGACAAACTTGAACGGAAATTTGCGTTCTCATAAACATTATTGACAATATCTTCAGCTCAAGATTACGTCATATCTTCAACATGAACATTAGCCGATGTACTCGATAACTTACGAATTATAAGAATTTGTAATCTTTCTGAGATTTCATGACGTTAACCAGTCGATTATTTGATTATTCGACACTTCAAAATTAGTCAATGTATCCAATAACGCCGCGGTTATAAATCTTGTTACGCACCAATCTTTTAAGATTGGTAGTTCAAGGGATTGCACAAGAAGTAATTAGGGGAGGTAATACTATTTTAAATATTTCAAGGGCCTTTCAGAAATAAAAGAAAAATGTAAGGGCTTCCAAAGAATTTCCTAAATTTCATAGAGATTTCAAAGATTTGAAAATAATTTCAAATAATCCGGTTTACATGGAGTTTCAAATAATTTCCTTGAATTTCAAAAGATTTTAGAGGATTTCATAGGATATATCATATTCTTGAATATTGTGAAAGATTTTAAGGGATTTCACCGGATTTACAAGATTCAGAAACAATTAAAATGATTCTTCACAGATTTTATTGGATTTCAACGGGTTGGGAATATTTAGAGTGATTTTATCATATTTCAAGGGGCATCGACAAGAATTTAATAAGATTTGAGAAATTTCAATAGCATTTTCAAAATTCATAGTGTTTTAATTTTTTTTTTTTACTTTAGGAACTAAACTTTTTTAATTGGTATGAAAGAGTCATAAGTCATCAAAGATGATAGTATCCGCCCAGAACCTACTTCATTAATAAATAATGAGATTTCTGTAAAAAAAACTACTCATTGCTTATTCAAAGTATACAAATTTATCAAGGACTGTATAGTAGGGTGGTCCAAAAATTCACTATGAATTTTTGTTCGAATTTGTATGCATATCGCCTTCAAATTTGTTTGAATCCACAAAAAAATAAATGCCCCCCCTATGAGCATGTTTCATAGGGTACAAAAAAACCACATAAGTGAAAAGTGGAAATCTGCGAGTTTATAATTAATGATATCACAATAATCTAACTAGATGTTCACATAAATTTTTTAAACAATTTATTATTGTTTTTAGCAATTTTCTCTCAGAATCGAGTTAGAAAGTCGCGATTTTTTCCAAATTTTTCAACTTATTTTTAACTTTTCAGTTAGAATGAACTAATAATTATTTAATTATTTGAAATTAACAAGTATTATTGTCTAAATGATTTATTGTTATTTTTAATAATATTGTTATTGAATTATAGTTGGAAAGGTACTGTTTTTTCAAATTAATGCACTTTGGCATTGATAATTCTTCAAACAAATTATTATTGTTTCAAACCTTCTTTCCTGCATTAATACTAGATGGTTGCCTTTTTTCTGAAATTGTTTAATTTGCTTGGACTTTTTAGTGATGAATTAATAATAAATAAACATTAAAGAAAAGCATTTTTTTCAATAATCTATTTCCTTCCTGGGAAAAGAAGCCTCTTTGCCTAAATTAATATTCATATAGTTATTTATTATTTGTTCCTAACTAAGAACTAAAAGAAAATCTGAAAATTTCAGAAAAGACCGCAACTTTTTTGCCATAATCTCAGAGAAGATAGTGTAATAAACAATAATAATTTTTTTGAACCAGAATTTTTTAACGTGCATTAATTATTATCTCACTGAGTACGACGCGGCCAAACAGTGAAAAATTTCAGAAAAAGCCGCAACTTCCTAGTATGGTTCAAAGGGAATATTGTTGAAAATAATAACAAGTGGTTTGAACAATTATTTCTGTTAAATATAATCCAAGATTGTCAGTTTCAAACTGAAAAGATTAAAAGAAATTTAAAAATTCGGAAAAACCCGCGAATATCTGACTCTATTTTGGGAAGAAATTGCTACAAAAAATAAACAATAGGTTTGAAAAATTAATTTAAACATCAAAATATCAATAAAAAGTAATAGAACGTAATTTATTTTTTTTTTTAAATTATTTTTGATTCGTTTTATATGGCTAATTGTGACGAAAAATGTTGAGTATTGACTCGATTCACCTAATATTGATGATTCTGAATAAAATTTGCAAAAACGACTTTCCTTTTTATGGGAAATACGTGTTCAACTTCATGGGGCTTGCGGAACCTTTAAATATCATTTATTTTTGTTGAAAAACGCATTTATTTTTATGTGCATTTGAAGAAATGTGTGAAAATTAAAAGAGAAAAAATGTTGCCCACCCTCCTTTATAATATATTGATAAGAATCAAAACAAAGAAACCAACGAACCTAAAAAATAAAAAGTTATTCGAAATTTTATTTTTCATTCAAAATTATTTTGCCCCTCAATTCGAGAAACACCACGGTTGATGATGCTACTTCCCTTAAAAACAAGGAAGCGTCTAGACTCACAGAAAATATTTGTACTACGTTTAACGAAGTTCGGTGAACCTATAGTCGCCGTTTTTCAGATTCCCTGGAAACACTGAAAATATTTGTTCAACGCTCACTGAATTTCCGTGAACTTAGACACAGGCTCAAAAATAATCAGAACCCAGGCTCAAATGATGATTACGTAAAATGATAATTTTATCATTATAATTAAGCCGGTAAGTGGCTTCAAAAATAGGAATTACAGTGCAACTTTCGAAAAGCAATGGAATATTGTCGAAATGTCGATGAAGAAATGAGATGGCGACTAGTATATAAATTAAAATATTCTGTTCAATATTCATTAGATTTTCGAAGATAATAAATTCCTTGGGACATCAGTTTTCTCCGTCATGGAAAAAATGAGGGTCAGTCTTACGCTCGTATTCAGTTTAGCGGTTCTCGTTAATTATATTGGTAAATATAAAATATTTTATCATGATTTAAATTTAAATTTGTTTTCTCCTTTAAAATGTAAAATACATATATCATATAAAAAAATCTTTGTAAAATTAAAATATATATAAAAAATATATACATAAAAAAGATCTATCAGAAAAAGATAGCCGTTGTTTCAAGAATTGGCCAGAGCTGCTCAGCCCTGGCGCAATCTTCGCTCAGTCTTGGCCCAGCTCTGATTCCTCATGATATTTTTCTTTAACCTTATGCGACTCTTCCACAAATTGTACCGTTTTTCCTCATTATTATGACATTCTGCACATCATTATGCCATATTACCCCAACTTTATGCCATTTTTCCCCAACATGTCACTTTCCTTTAACCTTATACCGCCTTGCTTTTTAAATATAAATAATGAGAATTATATTAATCGAATCAGTAACTAAATTTTTTGATAATAATATAGTAACATGAAATCATAGTTTGACAAGTAATTATAAAAGCTCAGGGTGGCCACAACGAGTATTTAACTGTTTGGTTGAAAATTCGTCATTTTAGAGAAAAAATTCATCCTTTTGGATTAAAAATTCATATTTGGTAGAAAAGTAATCTTTTTTTTCAAATAAATTTATATTTTATGGTGAAAAGTTAATTTTAATTAATTGAAAAGTCGACGATCATATTTTTAGATTAGAAATTATCTTTTGTGCTCAAGTATTCTAAAAGAAATACGTGGAATGAAATTATCGAAAATCTCGCACTCATTATTATAGTTTATTCTTTTGAATTTTCGAAAATTTTTTCAAGTTGAATTCGTAAATGAGGAATCTTAATTCTGAAAATTTATTTTTAAGAGAAACTTTAAATTGTCAATGATTTTTTTATAATAAAGACAACAATATTCTGTTCCGTGACGATGATGAATTTTTCGGTAGCTGTTACCAAAAAATTTTCGGTACCGAAAAATTGTAAACAAAATGTAGATTCCTAAAGCTTTTATAATAAAATTTTAAAGCTTTTCAAGTGTTTTGAACATTTTAAGTTTAAAAACCAATATTGAAAAATAATAATTTAAAAAAATATTCAAAAATATTTCACATGATAGTAGTAGTATTTGATGATTGATGAACAATTTTGATTAAAAGAACGACAGAAAAATCATAATTAGCGCAAAAAACTCGCGAAACACAATTTTTTACATATGGGGTTTTGTGAGACCCTTTAAAACAGACATATGGGGATAGTATTTACAAAATTAGTTTTTATTCCTATTCTATAATAATCAATTAGGAAGAGAAATGTTCAGTTTCAATTCGATTCACCCAATATTGATGATTCTGTATGAAATTTCTTTTTTTTTTTCTTATGGGCTTGCGGAACCTCTAAGTATCTTTAACATAGAATATTAATGTTTTGTGGATTTGAACAATTTTCTGGGCGATATACATAAAAATTTTGAAAAAAATTGCAATGCATTTTCGGACCACCCTAGTTGCCACTTACTGGAAAACTCGGAATTAACATGAAATTTTGAGTACCGGGAAAAGGCTGGGAATTGGACGGGAATTTTGTTGAAATCTAATAATTTTTCAGATTTGAAAATTTACCATTATGAACCGCCGAATGCAAGAACCAGCCCGACGCTCAAAAACGCGTGAAAGTATTCTCCGATCGTCTCAAAGAAAGAAAATTTTCAAAATCGAAAAATCAATATTTTGAAAACATAGAATTCTAGATAATAAGCAAGTGAAACTTTTTCCGGTCAGAATTATTTTTGCCAAACGTTTATTTTTAATAATAAAAACGAAATATTGAAAAAAAGTTTCTAATAATATTTGGCCGAGTTAGAACGATTTAAGTTTTAAAACCTCATTAAATCAGGAAGAAACTTTTTTACAATATTTCGTTTTTATTATTAAAAATAAACATATGGCGAAAAAAAATCTCATGGGAAAAAGGTTTTATTTCCTTATTCTCTACAATTCTACATTTTCCAAAAATTGATTTTTTGATTTTGAAAATTTTCTTTCTTTGAGACGATCGGACAATCCTTTTACGCGTTTTCGAGCGTCGGGCTGGTTCTTGCATCCGGCGGGTCATTTTGTGAAACAGTCAAATTTTTCTGTTGAAAATTAATTTTTTTTTAATGATAAGTCTACTGTTATATTTTTGGCTTAGAATTCATATCTTTTGGTTGGTGTGGATCTTTTTTTATCAACAAATGAAAAGTCTAGGCGATTTCCTCCTAAAATTAAAAAAAAATTTAAAACACTGCAAGAAGGAAAGTTTTCAATCTTTCGAAAGATTTTTTTGTTATCATAAGATCTAACCTAGATATAGACAATGTACATATTTTGAATTTTTCTGAGGAAATGGATTCTGAAGTGAAACAGGGCAAATCTTTCTGGAACCTTGACATAATGGTACTTGATATCCCGCCACGTTAGACCTTGGCCGACACCGGTGATACATAATACTTCTAGTGTTAATTTGAATATTCTGTATGATATTTATCAGTTTTTCTAAGTTCTTCAATTCACCGGGACATAAGTTTTCTCTTTCATGAAAAAATGAGGTTCGGTGGTAATCTGGTCTTCAGTTTGGCAATTCTTGTTAAATCTATTAGTAAATATAAAATTTTGTATTATTATATTATATATATATTTGTTAAAGTCATTTTTTTGGTTCAAGATTCATAATTTTGGTTTAAATTTTTTCTCTTTTGGTAGAAAATTAATCTTTGATAAAAAATGCATGCATTTGGTTGAAAATTAAACTATTTGGTTAAAAATTTAATTTTTCTGGATAATTCATATTTTTAGGTTAAAAAATTAAACTTTGTGTAGAAAATTCAACACTCTTGGAAAATATTTTATCTTTTTTGGTTAAAAATACAACTGGTTGAAATTTTTTTTTCTTTGGTTCATGATTCAAGTACTTTGTTGAAGTTTTGTCTTTTTTAGACGAATTCAACTCTTTCTATTTAAAATAAAAAACTTTTTCGATTGAAATATTAACTATTACATTTTCGGTTGAAAATTTATCTGAATTTTTAATAATTTTATAGGCAAAAATCTAAACTAAATATTGAATCTATGGAAATAAATTCTGAATACCTTCTATATTAAATACTTATTATAGAAAAGTCACATTGTATTGAAATATTGCAAAGAAGTACAATTTGAGGCCAAGGAAAACTTTTTTTTTTTTATTTAAAGAAAACACAAATAACGAGGGCATCTTTATTTGAATCATTAACTTTGGGTTACGCTGAAAAATTTCAATAACAAAAAACCCCTGAATTTTTTTTTACAGAGTCAGTAAAATCACCACCACAAAGTCCACCCCATCCACCAGGTAAGTTAAAAACTAAAATACAATCTGAAAATAGTATATTGTGCTACAAGTTGAAAAAGCGAGAGATTTAAAACGAGTGTGAAGTTAGCTACCCGAGCGGAGCGAGGGTGGCTATCACACGAGTTTTAAATCGTCGCTTTTTCAATGTGTGGGACACGATACTTTTTCTATAATTTGTTAAAAAGTGCTAGGTTTTGTTTACCTGTTTTTTGTGTAAAAAGAAGGGTATTTTTTGTCGATGACGCAACAATGACAATGGCAATGATCAAAACCATGGCAATAATATGGCAGTAATAATAAGCTGGTTCTCACAATTGAATAGTTGGCCCATAAAGTTGAGGGCTTCAAAACTTCCGATTTTTCGTGAAAAAAACCAAGCACAGTATTTTCGGAGAAACACACGATGTTTTTTTGCTTTTGCCAAGTGACAAAAGTACATATAAAATACACAACTTGAGACTTTTCAGGAAATTGCTTTTAGGTTAGGGACGACAGTCGGAAAATAGAATGAAGTTGGCTGCGCACGATGCACGAGTCCACCCGAGGCAGCACGAACCCACCCGAAATAACATTTACTTTTTCCACTGTGCCTCACTTTTATCACTGTCCATTTACTTTTTCCACTGCATCTGTCCACTTTTGTCACTGTTGCCCGGAAAGGTTGGCACTGCGCATGCGCCACGTCATCGAGCAAAAATCGGTAACTTTTTTCACCAAAAACAGGTGGAAAAACTGGCACTTTTTCGCGAATTATAGAAAAAAAATATTACAGAATTTTGCCTAAACTTTTAGTTTTTTCCTGTATGAAGTGCTTTATATGTGGATCCTGAGGAGATTTATAAAACATTTTTTGCTCAACATAAAGCGCATAGATGGAACACGTTAATATGAACCGAAAATTCTCTTATTCTTAGTAGAATAATTTTTTGAACTAATTAAAAATTCTTGATATTCAGAAATAAAATTTGAAGTTCAATTTCTTGGAACATTATAAGTAGACTCCAGATATTGTCTATATTTAAGAATAGGGTGTTTCCTTTGAAACAGTTAGAACATATGTTATTATCATTGCATAGGTATTTTATCTTGCTGTAGTATAATTATTATTATTCATTTACCGAATAACGGGAGGCGATTATGTAATTTCATTTTCTTTCTTTTCACTTTCACGTTAAATTTAAATTCACCACACTGCAGTTTTTCATTTTTAAAAATTTACTTCAACCATGAATTGTGATAAAAAAAAATCGAAATTCGCTGCAAATTCGGAGAAAAAACTGAAGTGAATTTGAAATTCTCGTGAAAAAAAAGTGAAATGTAATTACATAATCGCCTTCAAGGGCCTCATTCACACCTATTCGACATTTTTGAAAGTTGCTAATCTTATCACAAACAAGGGTAATTCCAGAGAAGATCGTCTAAATGTTTCAAATATCAACTACTACATTTTTTTCAGAATTCATCTTTTCTCCTTGAAAATGTAACTGCTTGTTTGAAGATTAACTTTTTTGTTCAAATTTGAATTTGAAATATCTGCAATTTTGAAAAATCTTTCTGAATTTTCTCAAGAATCTTAAGAGAATAATTTTCAACTACTGACGAATTTGGCTAAATCTTCAGTAATTTCGGTTACTAATCAGTCAGGGAACTTTTTCTGCCGACTGTTTTCGATATAAAATGGTATTCGTGTCGTTTCTGAAGTGCAAGCTTTCACATTTTGTCAAATTACGTTGTGTTGGTGTCAGTGTATAGGTTAGAGGTATTATTTTTTAAGAAAACAAAATAAGATGAAATAGATAAGGTGTGTAACAATCTCTTGTTTTTCCACTTAAATCCTATAAACTTGAGGTTATACAGATATACCTTTCCTTAGAATCTACAGAAAATCAAAAAAGATTTTTTTAAATTTCAGATATGACAAATAAAAATTTAAACAAAAAAGTTAATCTTCAACCACATAATTGTATTTTTACCAACAAAAAAAGACGAATTTTCAACAAAAATGTAATAGTTGATATTCCAATTCGAACAGATTTTAATGTTAAATGAAAAACAGCTGGATTCATAAAAAAAATGAAGAAAATAATTTATAATTTATGAATTGATGTAAGTGAACCTAATAAATACGACCTCTTTCAGACTAATGGTTGAAATTTATTTTAAAAATAATTGAATTGATTACGTTTCTGAAACACAGCTGGTTTCGGTCATTAGATCTTAAATAGTTTAATAAGATTTCGTGCCTTTGATGTTTGAGACTTTGTTTGAAATTTCATACATTTTTATATTAAATCTCACTAACTTATTTGAAAATTCAAACACTTTTGTGTATGAAATTTCAAAAACATTTGTTTGAAATTTCATACGTTTTCATATTAAATTTCACTAACTTATTTGAAAATTCAAACACTTTTGTGTATGAAGTTTCAAACACATTTCTTTGAAATTTAATACATTTTTATATTAAACATGACTAGTTTATATGAAAATTCGAACACTTTTGTGAATGAATTTTCAAACACATTTATTTGAAATTCCATAAATGTTTATATTAAATTCTAGGAATTCATTTGAATAAATGAAATTGAATAAAATGAATAAAATTTTATTGGAAATTATAATATGAATGTATAATATAATAATATAATATAATGTAATATAATTATACATAAATATGTTATAGTATATATCGTAAATATATATATATATATATATATATATATATATATATATATATATATTTCATCATTTATTTTCTAAAACTTAATTATAATTAAATTAAATATTGATGTAATTAACGTAGAAAACATCCTAACACATAAAAATATCATGGAACTTGGTCCAAAAAATTTGATACATAAGTTAGAACGTTGACAGCGATACCAACGAATAAACATTTTTGCAAATGCATATGTATTTCTTATATCAATATTTAAATAAATGTAATCGCAGATTTAATACATTGAATCCTTCAATCAATTAAAACCTAAATCATTGCAATATAATCACTTTATCCTAGGTTACGCATCTGTTTAAAGACTTCTCAGCATAGTTTTCCGTTAAAACGGCTTAATTATTAATTTATTAATACGCTTATGAATAATAATAATTATATATATATATATATATATATATATATATATAGTTTAATTTCTATTCTGGCGCTCGCAATTTATTCTCAGATACTATAACTTTTAGTGAAACTTAACAAAAATATGGAAACTATAGTTTCCAGCAATACGTTCAGCTGTCTTTGATGTTCCTAGATGCGCCACATATTTTCTTGATGCTGTAGCTTAATGATGAAGGACACTACGGTCACTTCATAGTCCTTCGTTTTTCTTTTAGCACCACTCTCCCTCTTGTTGCACATTGGGAGATTGATATCCATTATCGCTCTGAAAACATAATTGAAATTAAAATTAGTAATAAATTTACAAAATATATTTTAAAAATTTAATAGCTAGCCTTTGCATGAATTCCAGTGATTTGCCGAGTTTTTTAGGATATCGCAAGGAAAAGACGTTACATAAAAGGTATTAAAAATTATTAACACCTATTGAAGAACTGAAAAAGATTAAAATAACCAAAGTTGTGAACATTGTTTATTTTCCTAAAGGTCAAGTTAATTTATATTACACTTGTGAAGGCAACCCATTAACCATAAAATTAGAAAAAAGTATCAATCAAGAAAATTAATCAGAAGTTTTATTGGCAGGTGGTGTAGGTATTATGAAAGAAAAATGCCAAGAATTTGAAAATCTTATCCAGTCCTTTACAGTAGAAACCTGCCCCAGAGCCGTTTCTTCTGTAAAGGACTGGATAACCATGAAGAAAAAATATTATTCGAGCAGAAGATTATTTTTGTTATCAAGAAATCTAATCTTGCTATAGGCAATGTTAACATTTCAAAGTTTTCTGAGCAATATCTATTGAAGTAAAACTGTGCAAATATGTCTGGATCTTTGATATAGTGGGGCTTGATATTCGGCCAAGGTAGTCCTTGGTCGAAACCGAAGGTATATAACGCTTCTAGTGAAAATTTGAATATTCTGTAGAATGTTCATTAGTTTTCTTAGGATTACAAATTCATCGAGACATTACTTTTTTTTCTGTTATGGAAAAAATGAGGGTCGGTGGTATTCTGGTCTTCGGTATGGCGGTTCTCCTTAATTCTATTGGTAAATATAAAATTTTGGATAATAGTATATATATATATATATATATATATATTATAAAATTGGCCAGAGTACAATCAACATAGTTTGTGAAATCACAGTTTGCCAAGTAATTCTGAAAATAGGGTCGCCACTGAGCAGCGAAAACCGGGTGAAACGAGAATTAGCCTGAAATTTTGAGCACCGAGAAAAAGCGGGAAAATGGCTGGCAATTTTGTTGAAACCCGGCAATTTTTCAGATTTGTACATTTATCTTCTTGTTTGAAAGTCGTATTTCTCGGTTGACACTGAAATTTAATTATTTTGTTGAAAATTCAACAGTTTTGTTAAAAAGTCATCTTTTTCGAACGAATATTTGTAGGAAAGTAATATTTTCTTTTAAATTTAGATCTTGTGATTAAAAGTTAATTCTTATTAACTTTAAACTCAACTATCATATTTTTCGACTAGAATTCATTTGTGTTGCTTCAAAGTTCTTAAGTTTTGTAGAAATTTTAATTATTTTGTTGAAAATTCAACTCTCCAGTCTCTTTCGGAAAATATTACATGTTTTTTGGTTACAAGTGCAACTGGTTGGAATTCACTTTTTTTGGTAGATAGTTTAACTGTTTTGCTGAAAATTTGTATTTTTTTGGATGAATTCAACAGTTTTTATTAGAAATAAAAATATTTTTGGACTGCAATATCAACTATTATATTTTTGGTTAAAAATTTATATTTTTGTATGAAAATCGAACTATTTGGTTGAAAATAAACATTTGTGTTAAATTTTTTATTTGACATATCTGGAATTTTCAATAACCCTTTAAATTTTCCAAAGAATTATAGAAACATTATATTTATATAACTTGAAATCAAATAAACCTAAAGAATAAATAGTTATTCAATTTTTTTTTGTATTAACGATTATTCTTTCTTTTGAATCGAGCTACTAAACATGCAATTGATGATACTAATCCTATCTAGAAGAAATAAATGGAACGAAATTCCCGAAAATCTGCCACTCATTGTTGTTGCCTACCTGATTTGTTGTATATTGTGACCAAATGATTTGAAAATGACAAAAGGATTTTATTCACAAATCCTGGACTATATTGAATGAGGTGATATGTATGTATCTTTTTTTGGGACCCTATAAACAGACTTCTGGGGATAGTATTTGGGAAATAAGTTTTGATTCATATTCGAATAAGTACAAATTTAAAAAAAAATTGTATAGTGCATTTTCAATTATTTTTCGAAAACGAAGGGAGATCCCATTATTATATTTACAGGGTTTTCAGAGCAAATTGTGAGTTATCATTAAACACATTTTTTAAGAGAATAAAATGTGGTTTTTTTTTTAAATCGAGTCTAAACATTTGTTTTTGAAAAAATCTAGAAATTTGTAACAAAATTTTCAAAAAGAAATATCTTTGTTTGAACTGCGCCTTATTATAAATAATTTTTCAAAAATACATCTTACTATTATGAAAACCACTAAAATAATGTTTGGCTGTAACATGTAGATTACAGGTATTATTTTTTAAGAAAACAAAGTAAGATGAAATAGATAACGTGTGTAACTATTTATTGTTTTTCCACTAAAATCAATAAATTGCAAACGTGTTATGTTCTTCATGAAGTTGGCGTAGCTTATTTACAATTTTTAAATTATGGCCTTGTTATATGTTTAATAAAGTTTCTTGTCACAATTAGCCATAGAATACGAATCAAAAATATATTTTTAAATAAAAATTAAATAAGTCTTTTTCATAAGGTCGCAAACAACATCCTATATCGAAAATTGTGTTTTGCGAGTTCTTGGTGCTAATTATGATTTTTTCAGTTTTTTTTTTACAAATGTTTTTTAATACATAAAATATCACTTTCTGTTGATTTCTAGATGCTTAAAGTAAATGCTTTAACAATTCATTATTGTTTATAGCAATTTTTCTCTCAGAATAAAATTAGAAAGTCGCAGTTTTTTACTAATTTTTCAATTTGTTATCAACTTTTCAGTTTGATCCAGACAATAGTCGATTATATTAATAAACGAGATAATAATAAGTGAACGTCAACAGGCATTATCGTCGAAACAATTTATTATTATATTAATGTAGTGAAGGCCCTTTCCGGGTTTTTGATGTTTTTATTAAAATATTGCCGACATGTTTCGACTCGGATCCGAGTCCTTTTCGAGGCGTAGTCCTGTAGAGGATACAATATATCGTAAAGAAATTTTTGTTAAATAAGTTTTCATTAAAAATAAAGTTAAAGTATGCATATACATTGTCCTTACCTTATTATTAGTTAACGGAAATTGAAAAAGTTTCTTGGTAGATTGTACATAGTTGGCAGTTATAAATGAATAGGTTGAAATTTTTAAATTGGATCGTCTTAACCTCAAAATATAATAAAATTTTTGTCTCGTCTAGAAATGAAACAGAGTTATGTGAATATGGTTTTTTAAGAAAACATATATTTTAGCGTATATATACATACAGGAGATAAATCCTAGAGGAAATTATTATATATTCTACATTTTTAAAAAAAGAAAGCGGCAGAGCCTTGTGGTATCTTAAATTATAGCGGCATGACTGCGAATTTGTATGAAGTTAAAATGGGGTTAATTTTGCGTAATATATACGTATATACGTCCTAAGCCCGGGAAATTCAAATTTTTGGCATGTATATTTGTGCAATTAAATTATTGTATATGATACTTAAACCTTGAAGGTCTGATCTGAAGTTAATAGAGTTTTTATCTCTTTGTATATTTATCATTTCTAATAGTAAACGTTTATCAGGATTAGGCTCCAATTCAAAAACTTCAACGTTATTTAAATCGAAGTCAAAGTTATGTGCAAAGTCATAAGCATGTTTAGCTATGGCTGTGTTTGTTTCGTTGTTTTCAATAGATCTTTCGTGTTCTCTATTCCTTGTGTGCAGAGGTCTACTGGTTTGACCAATGTATGTTTTTTTACAATTCTTACATATATGTTTATAAACGCAGTTACATTTGTTTTCTTTTTTAATTTTATCTTTAGTACTTCTAAGTATGGTTCTTCTCAAATTATTGTTGATTGCAAAAACTAATTGAAGACTACATTTTTTGAAAATTCTGAAAAAACATTCGTCTAAGTTTTGAATGTATGGTAATACAACAATTTTTTTAAGGTTGCTATCTTTAGGTTGCGTGGATATAGTTTTTTGTAAATTAATTATGTGTTTGTATCTTTCAGCAATTTTAGTTTTTAACAAATCAGATGGATAGCCATTTTTTTCCAGTGTTTTCTGCACAAGATCCAAGTTCTCTTTGTGGAATCTAACATCAGCCAGTTTTACAGCTCCATCGACTAAACCATAAATAATGCTAATTTTATGATAGATTGGGTGACAAGAGTCGAAGTTTAAAAATCTACCAGACCAAACTGGTTTGCGATACCAGTTGGTTACAATTTTATTGTTTTCGATTTTTAATGTCAGATCTAGAAAGTTTATTTCATCATCCTTAGCCAGTTCCATGGTGTATCTAAGTTTAGTGTCAGCAGTATTAAATTTATTTAGAAATTTGTAAACTTTATTTTTCGGTAGACAAATTAAGGTGTCATCTATATAACGGAAATAGAATTTGATTGGATATTGAAGTGATTTTGAAATTTTGTTTTCAATTTGTTCCATGACAATATTGGCTGCAGAAGCTGATATTGGAGACCCCATGGGTAACCCGTAAATTTGTTGGTAAAATTTACCATTTAACTGACAATAAGATGACTCTAAGCATAGTTTTAGAGCTTTATCAAAGTCTTTTTTACACAAAAAAGTATGGGGTTCAATTTCTTTCCAAAGTTTACCTATTGCACCTCTGATTAAATTCCATGAGATATTAGTGTACATGGATACGATATCTAGAGAGATAATAATGAAGTCTTTTGGAACTGTTATTTTATCTATTTTATTTTTGAAATCCCAACTATCTTTTATATGATAGTCAGTTTTCCCCACAATTTTTTGTAAAGACTTTGCTATAGATCTAGAAAGACAATAAAATGGTGAACCGGGAAAAGAAGTGATAAAGTCTGAGTGGGCAATTAATTTTGTGTAATTTTGGCAGTCCGTAAAAACGTGGTGCAGTGCCATTTGTGCAGTTTAAATAATTGTAAGTATCGGCGTTAATAATGTTGTTGTTTTTGAAAGTGGTTAGTAATGCAGTTAATTTAGTTTGAAATTTTCTTGTAGGATCATTTTTTATAATTTTATAAGTTATTTTATCTTCTAATAAGCATAAAGCTTTAGTAATGTAATCTGTTTGATTCATTATGACACTTTTATTGCTTTTATCTGCGTTAGTAATTATAATATCTTTATTTGTGTTAATAAACTCTTTAGTTTTTTTAATATTTTGCTGTAGAATGAAGTTTTTTGTAATAAAAGCATTGCTGTTATAAATCCAGTTTTGAGTCCAATAAGTAACTTCATTTCTTAGTGAATTTCTAAGATTAGGCTCGATGTTTTTCATATTGTATTCAATACTACAGATCACTTTAGCTATAGGAAAGTTTTTTTGGTATAAGGTAAAGCGAAATTGCCACCCAGACTGATCACCTTCCTTACTTCGTCAGGAATAGTTTTGTTAGACATATTTACTACCCAATTATTACTATCAGTAATGAGTTTCGGTTTTTGTTGAGATCGTAAGTTTTCAATTTTTAAGATTGATATATTAATGATTTTTTTAGTGTATTTACTAATATCTGTAGTAATTCTGACACGAAAGATCTATTGAAAACAACGAAACAAACACAGCCATAGCTAAACATGCTTATGACTTTGCACATAACTTTGACTTCGATTTAAATAACGTTGAAGTTTTGGAATTGGAGCCTAATCCTGATAAACGTTTACTATTAGAAATGATACATATACAAAGAGATAAAAACTCTATTAACTTCAGATCAGACATTCAAGGTTTAAGTACCATATACAATAATTTAATTGCACAAATATACATGTCAAAAATTTGAATTTCACGGGCTTAGGACGTATATACGTATATATGACGCAAAATTAACCCCATTTTAACTTCATACAAATTCGCAGTCATGTCGCTATAATTCAAGATACCACAAGGCTCTGCCGCTTTCTTTTTTTAAAAATGTAGAATATATAATAATTTCCTCTAGGATTTATCTCCTGTAAGTATATATACGCTAACATATATGTTTTTTCAAAAAACCATATCTACATAACTCTGTTTCATTTCTAGACGAGACAAAAATTTTATTATATTTTGAGGTTATGACGCTCCAATTTAAAAATTTCAACCTATTCATTTATAACTGACAACTATGTACAATCTACCAAGAAACTTTTTCAATTTCCGTTAACTAATAATAAGGTAAGGACAATGTACATGCATACTTCAACTTTATTTTTAATGAAAACTTATTTAACAAAAATTTCTTTACGATATATTGTATCCTCCACAGGACTACGCCTCGAAAAGGACTCTGATCCGAGTCGAAACATGTCGGCAATATTTTAATAAAAACATCAAAAACCCGGAAAAGGCCTTCACTACATTAATATTATAAGATACCGGAAAAAAATAAAACAACAATTTATTATTGTTTATTAATAACTTCTCTTAGAGTAATTTTAAAAAATTGCGGTTTTTTCTGAAAGTTTCAACTTTTCATTGAGTAGTTAGGAACAAATAATAGATATTATTATAAATATCAATTTAAACAGAAAGGCTCTCAGTAACTTCTTGAAGAAAAATTTACATATAATATGATCCATGCAGATAATTTGAAGCATATTTCAAATATCTGTTTCATTTCAGAAAAATATATTTCCGGAAAAGAAAGAGATTGTTTAAAAAATGCTTCTCTTTAATGTTTATTTATTATTCGTTCATCACTAAAAAGACAGAGCAGAGTTAAAAATTGTAGAAAAAAAAACAACAGAAATAGATGGTTATAAGCAATGACAATTTGTTTAAACAATTATTATTGCGAAATTGCGTAACTATTACGGAACTCTGAGTAAAAATTACACAAAAGGTTTAAAATTTTATAAAAAACAGCAACTTTCTAACATTATTCAATGAAAATATTATTGAGAATAATAATAAATTATTGAAACAATTATTTTTCTCAACATGGATTAATTATTAGCTCCCTTTAACTGAAAATTCAAAAATGAGTTGAAAAAATCGAAAAAAATCACAACTATCTAACTTGATTCTAAAAGGAAATTTCTTAAAACAATAATAATTTTATTGGACAATTTATGTAAACGTCTATTTATTTCATTATAATATTATTAATTTTAAACTTACATTCTTTATTTATGTGGTTTTTTTGGTACCCTATCCAAACATGCTTATTAGGATGATTCTGAATAAAATTCACAAAAACGTCTTCTTTCCTAATGGAAAATACCAGTTGAACTTCATGAGCCTCTAAATATCTTTAAAAATCAACTTGGAAATATTCATGCAAATTCGAGTAAAAAAATTTCCAATGCATTTTTAGACCACCCTATTATACAGTCATAAATAAATTCGTATACTTTGAATCAGCAATTAGTAGTTTTTTTGTACAGAAATCTTATTTTTTATTAATAAAATCTATCTAATCTCTTTGAATGTCATTTGATACTACATTATATGATGCCGATCAATAATTTTTTTATCACCTTTAAAATTTCAATAATTTCAATTTAAAATAATAGCTTTAAATGAACATTTCTTATTAGGTTTCATTTATAAACTTTACTATGGAAAAACAAGCATTTGGTAGGTTCTGGGCTAATACTGTCATCTTTGATGATTTATGACTCTTTTATGCCAATTAAAAAAATGTAGTCCTTGAAATACAAAATAAATTTGAACCCCATAAATCTGGAAAATGCTATTAAAAGTTCGTAAATCTTCTGAAATTGCTGTCGATATCCCTTGAAAACTGATAAAATTACTTCAAATATTCACAACCCGTTAGAAACCCATAAAATCGCTGAAAAAGTCTTTGATTCATTTGTAAATTTAGGAAATCCCCTTAAATTCCTTAGAATCTTTTACAATGTCTAAAAATATGATAAATCCTATGAAATCCTCTAAAATCTTTCGAAATTCAAGAAAATTATTTAAAATTCCATATCAAGCGAAATATTTGAAATTATTTTCAAATATTTGAAATCTTCCAGAATCCCTAAATTTTTGTCAAATTATTAGCATCTTGTAGAAATATTGAAAAATGTCTTGAATTTTGTATACCTATTTAAATTTATTAAAAATACCCTAAAACCTTACAAATACTATGAAATCTTTCACAATCCTTAGGAAGTTTCGCAAATTCTTTGCAAGTCCATGAATTTTGCTTTCATTTCAGAAAAGCCCGTAAAATATTCGAAATAGTATTTGATCCCATAAAATAATTCTAGTGCAATCCCTTTGACTGCTGTAGACCATTTGAAATCATTTAAAATTCCTCAAAACTTTTAAAACCTCCTAAAATTCCTAAAAGAAATTAATATCCTTAGGAATTCTATGAAATCTTTTGCATTTTGCAAATCTTTTGAAGTCCTTCACAAAAATGAGGTAGAACGACTTTTAGGGCCAGTCTGCAAGACTTTTATCGAATAGGTTGGTCAATCCCCGTCCACTTCTAAACGCTAACTTTCACAAATAAATAATAATATTCGCATTTTTACTCTTAAGATATTTAAAGGAAAGAAGCTACGATATTTTACACACAAAAAAAGAACCCTCGGTTCTAAACAAATCTGAGAAATTGTTCCTTTCTTGGTAAGCGTGACTCACTTGGTTCTAGTCTCTTGATAATGCCGGAGATGAAGGAGTTTTAAAAAAATGTACGAGGCGGTAAAACGAGAGTGACGGGGGTGAAGATTTCCAGATTATCTTAGAACTCCCGCTTTGTTTATTTAAATATATAACACCATCGTTCCGCAACACGGCTCCGACCCAGGTCACTGATCAATCTCTCTAGCAAGCACCCCAGGCGAAGAGCTCATGTAAAGCTCTCCACGCGGGCTTATTAGCATTCAAGGTCTCTCGTTTCAGGCCTCTCTCACTCCACTGACACTCTTCATTATGCATTTATCGTCAACTATATGTTACCACATTTTTTCTTTCCTGGCATACCTGTTTAGCTTTCCTTACCTCCATGCATTTCCTCGTGCAAGCTTTTGTGTTTCTATGGCTTTTCATATCTTTCTGATTTAGGATCTCATTTACATATTCTCTGGGTTCGCTACCATTTACTCAACGTACCCAAATGATCTCTACACATTTCTTTGAATCCTTTCAAACAGTGTTTCCTCTACACCAAATTCTTTGAAAATCCCCTTATTTCTGACTTTGTCCATTAGCGTTTTACCGCATACATTGCACAGAAATTGCATGCCAACCGCGGTAATTTTACTCTTATCATTTTATTGGTATGTGCAGGTTTCGCTACCGTGAAGATATTTTCCGGAACGAAAGTTCTAATTTTTCGATTTTTATGAACTGCAAAAATCTTTGCTAAGCTGAAAATGACCAGAAGCCTGTTTTTGTTTTTAGATAAAGTCCACCTTAAAATATTTATATTGAGAATTTGACTCCTAATAAGGAAAGTATAGCGTGCACGGCACGCAAGTAATGATAGCTAGTATAAAATAACATTATGTTTAAAATTATACATATATACATCAGTTGGGCAGTTTAATTAGTATGACATTTTCAAAGTCAAAGTTACACTCTAGACCTCTGCATTCATATAGACGTTTTGATGGCGACTCCCGAGTAAAAATTTAAGCCCTATTTAAGCCCTGCATAATTCGAAATAGAACATACTTTAGCCCTATCTAACCCGCCATGTCCTCTTTTGAACCCCGTTGGACCTACTTCAGTCCTATTTAGAAGCTCATAAAATTCTCATACTCATATTTTTAGGTCCTCTATAAAACCTCTTTAAGTCCAGTGTGACACTCGAGGCCCTCTTTTTGTTCTCTTAAGACCTATGCAATTATTCTGTATTTATATGTGACTTAAATTTAATTATTTAATTTGGTAATTCATAGTGAAAACACTTATGAATAATCAGACAGAGTAATGTTACTTTTTTAACGTTAATAACGTTAATAATATAATTTCTAAAAAATATTATTCTCATTGGTCGAAATTAAACATTTTGCATTTCAAATCAGAAGAAAATTAAAATTGATGAGAGAGAAGTAATTTCTTCCTTCAGATCGGCAAAATGGAAAAGTATTATGCCAAATTAATGATGTGACTTGCCAATAAACCGAGCATTACAAACTTCACAATTTAGTTTTTCTTCAAATTTAAGGTAAATGACGAAAAATTAAACTCTTGTGCAAAATTAGTTCCTTTTTTGATTTATGTTCTTCAGTGTTTTCTAGTTTTTTCATAATAATATATATGTTTTGAATTTTAATCATGAATTGAACATAACAGCTATAAAATTAATAATATACATACGATGCAATACTTTGAAAAATAATTTAAACCATAGAAACAATTATATCTGAAAAATAAGATTATTAAAATCCGAAACTGTTTATTATTTGGCTGTGTCAATATCGTCTCGAAAAAATAAGGGAGTTGGAAAAGGCCTTGATAATTCGGGACTACTAGGAAAGCTTATAAAAAATATTTGACTACTCGTCCCGAATTTCGGGACGATGAGACACTTCTTTATCATTTAAAAAATCGTTAGAAATAAAAAAAAGACAAAAATCTATTGCCTATTTTTCTGCAATATCTTATTTTATGATTAAGAATATGGATTTTTCTTGCAAAGTAATACGTTTAAAGTAACTCGTACCTATATGAAATTAAATATTTTTTAAATCAAAAATGAACAAAAATTATGTAGGAAAGAATCGGTTATGATGGCGCATAGTTTGGCGAAACGTTAAAATTTGATTTAAAACAGCCTAGAGCCGGCAATTCTTAATCGATTCAATTTTAATTTTAATACACAAAACTAATGCATGAAATGTTTTAATTAATTTTATGAATGTTTTAAGGAAAATGTATAAACAGATGCTTAGATTCGAACAGTGTATATGTTAATACAGTTTGTTTAAAACAATAACAGATGTGTTGCGTGAATCGATTTTTCTTCCTAACACAACACTGCCAAGTCAATTTGAGGTCCTTTTAGTGAAAAGACAATATATTTCTATAAAGGAGTGGCTGATTTGATAGAACATCATTATATAATCAATCTAAAGTCACTTTAGTGAAAGTAGAATGTTTTTCTGTGAATGAATGTTTAAATAGTGCACCTGTTTATAGAGTTTGCCTACATCTTGTTTATAAAAAGTAGTAAAAACATTCAATGAATTAATTTCTTATATTAGGTGCTACTACATTAATTTTGATTGATTCCGAGTTCATTTCGATTGTTTATGAAAAGATAAAAACTGTTATCAAAATTGACATTTTTTCACTTTATTTGGCAACGCAAAAGTGCAATTAAAAAATATTAAAAAATCGGCTCTTATAATTCTCTCTAGAAAATAGTTAAGAGTTTAAAAAAAAAGAATCAAAATCAATTGAGAATTGTCGGCTCTAGGCTGTTTTGGAACAAATTTTGACGTTTTGCCCCACTGTGTGGCGCGGTGTGGGGCACGGTGGATATTACAAATAACACCCGTATTTTTGGATTTTTATATTGATTTTTTACATCAGATAGCTCCAGTTGGTTGGATACATAGTGTTGAAATATAATTTTGGTTTCAAAATACGTGTCATATAGAGTAATAATGAAAAAACAGTTTTGGTGGAAAGAGATGGAAAAGTCTTTGGAATAAATAAAGTGTAATAGGTGAACTATTTTTTTAGAGCTTATGGTATCATGAATTAGTTGTATGAACGTTATAGATATATTAAAATTAAATCAATCTTGCAACATCACGTACGGCGCACAACGGCACCGTATGTATTTCAGGGAGCAAGAAGGTATAATTGGATTTCGCAACATACTTTACTTTGATTGATCAAAAAACATTAATTTACGGTTGAAAATATATGAAGTAATTTTTCTTCTTTAAATTAAGCAGTCCAGAATTATTACGTTGTATACTTCTTATTGTACAATCGTTATATTGTTAAAATCAACAGCATTTGAGTGATAACAACCGTCGCTGATAATGTGAGCTTCACATCAAAAAATACACACATCAAGATCATATTTCGATCATACTTCATAAGACATTTAATTGAAATGTCACACAAATAGCCAAGGTTGAAATTAAAAAAACTAAATATGGCTGGGGGCACTACGAATTTTCGGCCCGGCACTGTTCGTTTCTCACAAGCGCTGAGAATTTTCTTGGTTAGTATATAAGGACCGTTTCGACCAATATACTCAGCGTGCGATATTCTCCGTTAGTGAAGTGCGTTATATGTAGTAGTAGGAATGTAAACAAAAGATCACAAATCTGGTGTCTGCTTCGTATTACGACTTTTTTTATTTTTCCGAGAAGACATTGGAGGTCTAAAAGAGGGTTTAAATTACGCCTTCTTTTAGTCCTAGAAGTGGAAAAAATGGACTTGTGTGCCACTTTGGAGGATTAAAGGAGGGCCCTAATCCAATATAAATTAAGCCCTCTACGGGTCCTCCTAAAACCTGTTAACACCTACATTTATAGGTCTGAAGTATGACTAAAATTTTGACTCGGGCTGGATTATTTGCATAATATGTATAATGAATCACTACAAGATTTGTTATTATACAAAAATTTTCTTCTGTTTCAGCTTGCTTGGATTTGACCCCCTACTATGAAAGAGGTGTGACACTTGATCCTATTCCTGTTACCAGCGAAGTTCACATAGATAGACATAATCATAATGATTTATATTACCCGGACGAAAATCATCAGCCGCAGAAATGCATAGGTGACCTAACTTTGGTTAATATTGAAGGTACGATCGTTGGGAATGGAGTCCATAAATTTATCCATCCACTACTCAATAAAGAGGGCAACATATTTGTGATTCGTGGTACGTCTAGAATAGAAATTAGCCCTGAAGAAGCAGAGAGATATGGGGTATTCAGAATTTATTATGTACGAACTAGAAGGAGAAAATATAATTAAAAATTTTAATTGGAAAAAAGTTTCACTAAATCTTTTTTTTACATTCTTATATAAAAAAATAAGAAATTCATGTTCCAGCTAAACTATACGAGATACAAAAAAATGTTAGAAAGCAAAAGAATTCGTCCTGAAAAGATCTAAATATTTGCATGGTACTATTGTTTAATAAGATACATAGTTTCAATTTAACTCGCAAATAATATTATTAAATGATAAAAGTTCCACTTTTCCGTCAAACCATGTAACATAAAATAAAATGTTCATAGAAATGAAAAAATCGTGAAAAATGACATTAAAATTAACCAATTTAAATTTACGGAGGAACGATAAACAATATTGTTTTACCCGAAACAGGAATACTAAACCACACTACAGAAATCATTACTTAACATACATTCAATATAATAAAGGGTATGTTTCTACAATCACGGCTTTTTTGAATTTTTATATTTTGATTATTGTTTTGGTCCCAAGCTTTAATATGTCCAAAGTTATTTATGCTAGTTAGTTTTTGCCCAAGTTATTCATTAAATTAAGAATTTATCAAATGAAAAATCAATTTAAGCAAACAAAAAAAATTAATCGATTTTTTATTAAAAATCTGACTTTCGAAAATATTCGCAATTGATATTTCAAACATGAATTCGAAAAATCAGTTATCATATTATCAAAAATAGCAATTCTTGGCCATTTTTTCAACTGGAAAAGGGATAGGGTGCGAAAAAATTTATATTTTCTTAATAACAAAATCTTCTTAACATATAATAATTATAGTGTAAATTATAATAATTTCTAATATTTAGTTACCTAATATTTCAAATTAATCAACTTCTGAATATTGATAATATTCAACAATAAGTGAAATTCATTAAAATAATATAAATGTTTTAATATTTAAGATTATTGAAATCTGTGACCGATTTACATTTCTTTCAATATAATAGGTTCCTTCTTATATTGTTACGTTCTGAAAATTGATTTTGTGATAATAAAGAGAAATACAAACATTTTTTTCATAATGGTTTGTTTTTGATAGAAAAATGCAAACATTTGTATAAATTTTTTTTAAAGTTAGTAGAAAGTGATTATGATTCCGTAAAGAAAACAAACCATTGAAAAAAAATCATTCATTGCGAATTTCTTTATTTTTCTATTATCGACGAAGATACAAATTGTTTTTGATCTTCCCTGACTGATATTTTACGTTGAGACTTAAAAGAAGGTTTTTCAAAGGGCTTTCGTGTAATTATTTAACTTTATTTATTTTTAATTACTGTTTGAAGTAAAAAATGTTCGCTAATACCATTTTGAAAGTTATAAATAAAACTATTATGTTGCACTCTTGATTGTAATGATTCATACTATCATAATAGAACAGAAAAAGATGTTTTGAGAATACACCGAACTCTCGGTTTCAGTCCAGTTTCGGGGGTTGCCTGCAAATAGCCTTGGCCACAAGTCATGCGTATCTAAACGTTAAAAGTCAGGGCTGCCTGAACTGTTTCTAGTTGGAATGCATAATATTGCGCAATATACTCGACTGAAGACTCGCGCACTGCGGCCCTTTCGAGGCTAGAGTCGCAACCGTTTCTTGTCCTACGCGCAGAGAAACAGTCTCGGCCAGCAGTTCTAGAAAGGCCGAGACTGGGGGGACAGAATCCGAGATTTTGGTGCACGATGCTTTAATATTAATAAATGTATATGAAACAAAATTTTGTTGAGAAAATTACATATTTGATATCTGTCTGTTCATTATGCTACGAGTATTTAGCAATTTTCTAGTAACTATTTCTTATATTTAGATGATAATTAGTAGATCATAATTAGGTATAACAATTTCGTATTGAATAAAAAATAAATAAAAGCATTAAGTGAAGAATACTCTGTCTCTTATTTGCCTGGTCTATAAACAGATAGATCATCTCCTCTTTTCGCGCGCTTTAGTTTCTGCATGATAATGAATCTTAATGTCTGATTTCAAATTTTCTTATTTATTATTATGTGAAATTATTTTCCATATGATTTAAACTAAATTAACATCGGTAAATAACAAATATCGAATTGCATT
Organism: Andricus curvator; assembly: GCA_932195095.1. Taxonomy (NCBI): domain Eukaryota; kingdom Metazoa; phylum Arthropoda; class Insecta; order Hymenoptera; family Cynipidae; genus Andricus; species Andricus curvator. The sequence goes on from CAKNYM010053470.1 coordinate 91,486, forward strand.
TATTCAATACTACATGGAGAAACTTTTGGTTGTAAAATTTCTTATTATAATATCTAATTTTACAATAAGACAATAGCAAGCCAGGATATAGCGTCTCTGTTTTAAGAGTTACTATTTTAAATATTAAACTGTGAAGATACTAAGTTTATTGGAATATAAGGATGAATGAATAAATAATTGCACTTAAACAAAAAGAAAGTTTCTATAACCCCTAGAAAGGACTGTGAAGTTTACAAAACACAATAGAAAAGACATACTTCCTATGTTCATTCTACGTATTTCTAATTTTTCCTAAAGAAAATAGGAAAAAATTCTATGGTCGGAAGAGCAAAATTAAAATAAATTGGCATCCACTGTTCAACAGAAAAAATCGTATGACAAGACAGCAGGGCTGGCAGGAATCGAACACGGGTTTCGGGGGCAGCAGAACGGAGACTTTTTCCTGTGGTGAAACTAATTATTAAATTCATGAATTTGATCACTCTCATGAATCTCGTCGCATATGACGTCACTTGGCTCTGAATTTCCTATTTTAAATGTGAATTTTCGCGAAGCACTATACATTCAAGTATTCTTCCTCTCATTGCACCTTCATATTGAGAATGGTAATTTTCCTAAACTATTTTGGAGCTTATGTTATTTAAACTGCTAGTTATTGCAACTGCTGTTATATTATTTAATTTCTGAATATCACTTTTTCCTAACATCGATTTGCTGCCGAAAATAATAATCTTTTTAACTCTAAATGACAATTATTAAGTTTGAAGTATGTTAATAATTTATATGGAAAAAGTATTTCTTTATGTGGCTGTGGCAATTAATACTGTTTTCTCGACTATATTCTAGATTGCTATCGAAATCTTGTGAAAATAAATATTATAATGTTAAATTTCACAACCAATAGTTTCTCCGTGTATACTATTTCAAATGCGTTAATGCATCTGCACGGAAAAAATTTATTCGTGAAGAAGTCACGAACTTGTAGCTAGGTCTCGGATACGAGATAAAAAAATGAAACATTAAATCCTTATTTCTATGAGAAATATATGGATAAATTTCGAAGTTTCTTACGAACAGTTCGAATTTCCTACGAACAGTTCCTGAAAATTTCAGACTGAAATGAAAAGATTAAAAATTTTATTTGTGCGATTTAATTTTATATTAATTTATAAATTCTCAACTCAGAAGATTCGAACCTCAAACACTGCTGACTCACCAGTTTCTAAACATAAACCAGGAGTGCGTAAACACGCGCAGCCATCGAGGCCAAACAAAATAGGTATTATAAAACTTCTAGCCACTCATCCGACGAGCTCGAGGCACACATACGAGCGCACACACCCACCGCGCGTGTGTGGGTGGGCCACGTACAAGGAGACTTAGTTTCGAGTTCCCAGATTTGTCGGGCAAGCTCGTGAGTGCTCTGAGAATCTTTTCCCAATCACTCGTAATATTTTTGTAATTATTCACGTAAAAAAAAGTGATAAACCGTTTTAGAATTTTCACATCGAGTTCGTCAATCTTTCTCAAAGTTCGTAGGTTATTTACGAAAATACATAAATATCCGATGAATTTTTCTCATATCCGAGACCTAGCTACTAGTTCGTGACATTTTTACGGATAAATTTTTTCCGTGTGTGCGTCGCTATTCATACCAAAATATTATTATTATACGTTAGACCTTGGTTAATTAATCAATTATTTTATTGTAAATTAGTGTCTTATATCAACTTCTTTATTTTAAATTATTTTAGTTTAAAATAAAATAATAATATATTTAGCCTTTTACGTACATAACTAAAATACACCGTAAGTGAATTTTAAATTAGGAAGAAATTTAGAAGAAATTTAGATGAAAAATCTATCTAATCACTTAAAATATCACTAAGTTCTCATCACACGATATCATGGAAATTCAAATAAGATCGATTTCAACTTTTTTTCAATATTTAGTTCAATTAATAAATTTTTAAATTATGAACTCATTCAATTCACAATGCATATTTCTAAAATCTTCTACCTCAGAAATTTTCCATTTCAGATCTTCATTTTTTAGCGTATAATTTCAATTGAAATAATTTAAAAATGCAGTGTTGAAGGCTTGGACAATAATAATTAAAAGCGTGCGAAAATTGGAAATTTTCGATAAAATACGTTTTAATTTGATCAATTGTAAATATAAATTAATTAACGATTTTCAAAATTGTACTATAATTAGCGTACTGAAAACTCAACGATAATATATTTTACAAGATATTAGATTATCCGGTAAGGTATTATTTGTTAAGAAAAGAAAGTAAAATAAAATAGATAAAGTATGTATATTTAACTGTTTTTTTTACTTGAATCAATAAATTGTAAACGTGTTATGTTCTTGGTGAACGTGACGTAGTTTATTTACATTTTTCAAATTATTGCTTTGCTATTGTTCTAATAAATTTGCAAATATTACACAGTGGCGTTCTAATATTTAACTTTTTTATTTATCACTGTTTAATATTTCTTCAACGTTCTTCTTACCAATATATTACACATGTATGCGTACAAAAAATTATATTTAGAGGTTCCGCAAGCCTTATAAGGTTTAACAGGTAGTTCTCATAAGAAAAAAGACTTTCTTGTAAATTTTATTTAGAATCGTCAATATTAAGTGACTTAAGTTGATACTAAACATTTCTCTTCAAAATTAGTCATAGAATACGAATAAAAATTAAATTTCAAAGATCACCTTAGTGGCCGCTGACCAGGAAAATAACGGGAAATAGACGGCAATTATTTTGAAACCTGGCAATTTCTTAGACTTGAACATTCATCTTTTGGTAGAAAAGTCGTCTTTTTTGGTCGCAAATGAATTCTTTTTCATTGCTAAGTCTGCTATCACATTTTTGTTCAGAATTAATCTCTTCTAGTTAAAAGCTTAATCATTTAGTAGAAAATTTAACTTATTTCCAAAAGGTCATCTTTTCTGGTTGAAAATTCATCGTTTTTTCCAAAAATCATTCTTTTTTATTTGGAAAGTCTACTTAATATTATATTTCGAATTTTGATAGGATAGTAAACATTTTTTATCAAAAATTTATATTTTATGGTTAAAAGTTTATTCTTTTTAATTTAAAAGTCTACTACCATATTTTTGGACGAGAATTCATCTCTGTCTCACACTGACTTTTACGTATATGTATATGTATATGAATATTATATTTAATGCTAAACGATTCATTTTCTTTAAACACTAAACTAGTTTAATGAGGTTTGAATTTTCCTGGCTGTTTGGTAATTTACCTTTTTGCCGCACTTTTTCGTTACAGTCAGTTGTGAGACAGATGCTCAAGAAAAACATGAGAATGAATATTCCTGTCTCACTTTACAATAACAGCTTCGAAAATTTCCTTATCGTAAATGTGTGTGTATATGGAGGGGAAGAATATAACAGTTTCTTTTTCAAACCAAATCAGATTATGTTTTTTGAAAAAGGGAGTCAGGATTTTCACGTATTGATTTGACTTTGATTTTTTTTTACTTTGATTTTCAAGTATTGTATGACAAAAAACCTCAGCTCTATTTTTAGAATATTTAAAGAAAAATAAAAAGTGCCGGTCTACAAGAAAAAGTCGATTTTATTGTTGACTTCGACAAGTCAAGGTTAAATTTTGACATTTTCGCAAAATGCTAATGACCAATCTAAAGGCTATGAAAAAATCTATTGAAAACACCCACAATAAATTTTTTCAAATTACTTATGAAGCCAGGAAATATCCGCGCAGCAGAGAGTATCCACTAAAAACTTCAAAATTTCACTCCTACCAAATCGGCTACTATTTGACAGAAGAGAAAAATATTTTTTGGTAAAATTACCATTCAATAGGACGATACTCAGGCCAACTTTGAACCCGATCAGACATATCCGATTTTCGGGTTGGGACATTTGAGAAATAATTTCCCATATGTGGAATCATCATGCGCTACTTTTCGACGAAATTCTGTTTACAATTTTCAAAAACTTTTACTGTTGCTCATTTTCCCAATTTTCCACAGCAAATTGCGATTATATAAGGAAGGATTCAAGGAATTATGAAAAATGTATTGTTTCAAGGGCTCATCTTTTTGGATGAACACAACTATTTTTATTGAAAATAAAAATCTTGTTGGATTGAAATATCAACCATTTTCATTAAAGATAAACTTTTGTATTGAATTTTTGATTTGACATCCCTACTTGATCAGTCGCATACTGCGACAACATGTTTTGAAAATGACAGAAGGATTCTATTCATAAATCCTAAACTATATTATATGAGGTAATATGTATTTATATATCAATAAAGATTAGCAATTTTCTGCACCATCAATTTAGTAAATCTGAATTTCCAAATTAGTAATTTTATTTGATAATAAAATGTATTTCTGAATGTTTCCGAACATTGTTAATGAAAGAGAAAAGTTTAATTGTAAATGTTTTTCAATATTAAGTAATAATTTTTTCCATTTTTGCAGGACTCAAAATTTTCGTAGGAATTATTTCAAAAGATATTTTGAAGTTTTAAAAAATAATTTAATATTTGAAAAGATTTCAACAAGTTTTAAACAAAATGTAGATTTTTTAAGATTTTAAAATAAAATTTTGAATCTTTCGGAAGATTTTGAAAGGGTTTTACAATGACAAATTTGTTTCTCACGATTTCAGGAAAAGTTTAAATTAATTTTGATTCTGAAAACTTACTTTTAAGATAATATTTAAAAAGATTTCAGAACACTTTGGGCAATTTCTTAAAATTTCGAAAAAGAATGTAGAAAAATTTAAAGCGAAATTTTGCAATTTTGCATGCTTGAAAAATTTCAGAACAAAATCAAATAAGTTTAAGAGAAATTAAGTAGTTTTGAAAACATACAAAAATAATACGGCTGCGAAGAATTGTGGATTCACTATGGGTATATTCATTTGTGCTCATTTTATGAGAATTTTGCTTCCACATATGTAACAAGTCAGCAAATTTTTTTGACGTATTTCAGAAAAGTTACAGGGTATTTAAAATGATAGAAAGTAAGAAATTCACACTATCACAAATAAATACACTACATATAGTATTGTATTTTGAATCTTAAAAAAATTTCTCATATATGCATATGTACATCTTTCTAAAATTGTATTTTGGAAATCTTGGGGTCGAATTATATCGAAATATGTTAAAAAATTATATTTAAAAAATTCGGTCATTACAGACCTCCCTATATGAGGAAGCAATATTAAACTAAATAATATTTCAACAAATTGAAAACAAAATGCAGACCTTTGAAAATATAAAAAAAAGATTAAAAATGATTTCTTATTGTGCCAAATTTGTTTTCATAAAATATTTAAGGGGATTGCAACACATTCCAAAACATTTCCGATATCGACACAACAGAATCCCAGAGGTTTTTAGGAAATTTTTTTAATTTTGCGAAATTTTTCAAAATTTTTAGAAAAATTGGAATCAGTTTTTCAAGATATTTAGAAGTTTGTAAAAATTATAAAAATATTCTTGAAAAATTAAAGCAAAGTGTAGATCTCTGAAGATTTTGAAATAAAATGTTGATGTCTTTTAAAGATTTGAAAAGGTCTCAAAATAATGAAAGAGGTGTCTTGAGATACATTGGAATATTTAAAGTAATTTTTTTATTTAAAAAAATTATGTTTAACGGCATATTTGAATAGTTATTAAAACATCACAAACGACTTCCAAAATTGTGAAAAACGAATCCGGTAGATCACACCGGCACACAAGAACAACCACTTTTCTGATGTACAGACGCGAAACATATATTATTATGTATTTTGACCCGCTGAGCACGAATCCGAGGTCCGTTTGACCCCAGCACATCTGGGTCAAGGGCATTTGAAGGTCAAATCGGCAGAAAAGTCATTTCGGTAAGGATAGCTACTATAATTTGGATTTTTAGGGTCGCTGAATCCGAATCCGGGGTCCATTTGAACTTATCGAGTCAAGGTCAAGGTCATTTCAAGGTCAATTTCGTTAATTTTTCTAAAAACAAATTTCTGACTGCACATTCTGAAAGAACGGAAGATTTTACGTCCATACATGTATGTTTGTATTTTTCTATGACGACCTCTGAAGTCATTTTAAGGTAATTTCATTTAAATATATAGATGGTTCGTATGGGTAAAATATAGCTACATGGGACTAGACTACTATACTAATATGTTGTGGAGGTCGCTGAATCTGAATCCGAGGCCCGCTTGACCCCAGGGTGCCAAGGTCAGATCAAGGTCATATCGAGAGAAAAAGGTGTAACTGTTCCAAAATTTAACACAACAAATCAGGACTAAACGAGAGTTACGGTATGCTATTTTGAAATAGCGTTTATTCTTTCTTTCGCCTATAACGTTCTCTTTAATTGTCAAAGGATCTATGCAGTGGATTTCTCGTTCTCTTCGAACTATCACCATCTTCATCGCCAGGTACTTGATATCTCTTTAGCAGCCAGCAGTAGTCAGACAACATATTCACGTACCATTTTCCTTGCCAACGAAGCTCAGCTTCTTCTAAATCTTGATGGAAGCGCTCCCCTTGCTCTTCGCTGTAATCGCCTCAGTTCTCAGGAAAATAGCTAATATGAGAGTCCATGAAATGAAGTTTGAGATTCATCAAACATCCCAAGCGTTGATAGCTCCTCACCATATTTTCTACAATTGCTTTGTAGTCATTACTTCTGTGATTTTCTAAGAAGTTTTGAACAACATCTGGAAAACTGGGCCAAGCAGATTTTTCTAAGTCTGTCATTGTGTTGATGAAATTTTCGTCGTAAAACATTTCATGGATCTGAGGTCCATCAAATACTCCTTCTTTCAATTTAGCATCACTTAATCCAGGAAATTGATTTGTCAAGTACTGAAAACATGTTCCTTCTTTATTCAAAACTTTGACGAATTGTTTCATAAGTCCAAGTTTTATGTGCAGAGGCGGGAGCAATACCTTTGATGGATCAATTAAAGGTTGTTGAAGTACATTGTGATTTCCAGGTTCAAGTTGTTCTCTTGTTGGCCAAACCTTCTTCTTGTAATGTTTCGCGCGATCCCTGCTATCCCACAAACACAGAAAGCAGGGATACCTTGTATATCCTGATTGTTGACCAAGGAGAACCACAAACTTGCCACTTATGTTTGTCATATTTAATATTTTCCAATACATATTGGACGTTTTCGTAACTTTCTATTAATTGTGTTGAATGCGCTATTGGTAGACTTGCGTACTCATTTCCATTGTTAAGCAGCACTGCCTTAAGACTTTGTTTTGACGAGTCTATAAACAATCTCCATTCTTCTGGAACGTAAACATCCTTTTTAGTTCATTCATTAAACCGTTAACATCTCTGCAATATACCAACATACCTTCTTCATATTTATTGAAGTACTGACGGAACTTCTTTTCTCGATTCCTGTAGAAAGATGACTTCGTCCCCTGTTCTACCATTCCACGGCTCTTCAACTCAGCTGCCATATATTCAGAAGCATCTTTAGGAAGACCCATGCTCCTGATAAAATCGATTGAACTATCTTGGTTGAATAGTCTTAAAGATTCATTTTTTTTTTGCTTTCTTCGCAATTTTGGCACATATTCTTCATTCTCATCATCTTCGTATGAGCAGTCGTCAGATTCTTCTTTACTGTCTAACATCACATCTCTATCTATCTCTTTATTTGTTGAAGCTTCATTTATCATTGAGCTCGTATCCATATTTCCGATAGCAGACTCTAGATTAGATTTGCAGTTATGACAGAAGACAATATTGCATAAGATATTTTTTATTTGTTTTTAACGTTGAATCCTTTAACTTTTGTATTGCAAAAATAACAGTCTTTTTCAGATTCAGGTATTGACCACATTACCGGTGAGGAGTATTTTAACATTTTATTGTTTTTCATTTTATTCCAACGTAAAAGCATATTGTAACAAGCACTGCAAATGCTATCTGGAGCAAATGTTTCATTTTGAAGGGAAAATTCTTTTTTATAACATTGAAGATATATTTTTCTACATTGCTCATTCATTGACCTACGGCAAGTGATGACTTCATATTTCCCACAAACGTAGCAAAAAACATATTTATCGCTGTTGCAGTCATGGATGGTAAAAACATGATTACTTGTTGTGGCTTTATATTCTTCATCATTCGAATCGCCAAACAATAAAGGGTGGCGATAGCTGGATGACGACGATTGCGGGCCCGTTTCCTCACCCTGACCAACCGCCGATACTGGGCATCAGAAACCCTGCATCGTACTTTCTCTCAGGTCGGCCATGACGGTATTAAGCCTTCACCCCAGGGCTTAGAAGAAAAATAAAAAGCAAAAAAAAAATCCGTTTTCCGCCGTCACCACGTGGAGGTGCCCTACGCGATATAAGTTTCCTGAAGTAAGCGGTGCGAACTTGAGACAAGGTCATTTGTAACCAAACATATGTACTAATTTCTGACTGTCTTGAATAAACTGTCGTGGGGATAGCGCTTAAAGGTTTTTGTGCACTTGGGATTTTAATCCTGATTTGTTGTGTTAAACGGGCTTCAGATTCGAATTCACTCACCCAAAAACATGTAGAAGTCAAATTTTGGATCAGTAACATCTTTTTCTTCCGATCTAACTTTGATATGACCTTGATATTACCTTGATATGACCTTGACCTTGGCGCCTGGGGCCAAGCGGGCTTTAAATTCAGATTTAGCGACCCCCACAACATATTAGTATAGTAGTCTAGTCCCATATAGCTATATTTTACGCATATGAGCCATCTACATATTTAAATAAAATGACCTTGAAATGACCTTAGAGGTCGTCATAAAAAAATACAAGCATACATATATGTACGTAAAATCTTCCTTTTTTCAGAATCTGCAGTCAGAAATTTGTTTTTAGAAAAATAAACGAAATTGACCTTGAAATGACCTTGACCTTGACTCGATAAGTTCAAATGGACCCCGGATTCGGATTCAGCGACCCAAAAAACATAAATTATAGTAGCTATCATCACCCATGTGACTTTTCTGTCGATTTGACCTTCAAATGCCCTTGATCCAGATGTGCTGGGGTCAAACGGACCTCGGATTCGTGATCAGCGGGTCAAAATACATGAGAATATATGTGTCGCGTCTGTAGATCAGAAAAGTGTTTTTTTTTTGTGTGTGCCGGTGTTATGAAACAATGTTAGGGATAATTCAAGTCAGTTTAAAGTATACTAGTATATTTAAGAAATTTATAAGTTTTTAAGGCAAGAAAAATATTTTTAAACTTTGGAAGATTTTTGTCAATTCAGAATATATTTTTCAATTGTTTATAAGGGCAAAATAGTTCTAAATACATTTTAAACTGACTCAAATTATTCCATACTTGGAGAAATACTGTAAAATAAGAAAAATATTGTTTAGAAATTTTCTAGATGCTTTTTCGACATATTTGAATTCTTGAAAAATCCTTCTGAATTTTTTCAAGAAACCTAGGAAAATTACTTTTATATGAACTTAATGTAAATAAACAAAGAACCTCAAAAAATGAATGAATGAATTATTTATAAAAGTTGCAACCATTTGGCTTAAAATTAAAATTGTTTTTGGTTGAGAATTCAACTGTTTTGTGGGAAGTTTGTCTTCTTGGATAAAATTAACTCTTTCTTAATTAATATTAAAACATTTTCCATTTTTATTATCAACTATTATATTTCTCGTTGAGAATTAATCTTTCTTAGTTGGAAATTCGACTACTTTGTTAAAAACTAAACTGCTTTGTGAAAAATGCACTTGTTTCTTATTGATTTCAAATTCATATTTTTGGCTGAGGATTAAACTATTTCGTTCAAAAATTTTTTTTTTAATTCAACTGGCTCTTATTCATTATTGGAATCTTTTCAGGTTGAAATAGCAGATATTACATATTTCGTTAAAAATTCATTTTTTTCCGTTGAAAAATCAACTCCTTGGTTAAAATTTGAACTACTTTCTCAAAAAGTATGTTTTTTTAAGATTCGCTATTTTAGTTCAAATTTCTTCCTTTTGGGTAGAAAATTAATCTTCTTCGTACACAAGTCGTGTATTTGTTCGAAAAATCAACTATTTGGTAGAAAATTAACTATTTTATTAAAAATTTGTCTTTTTTTTGGATGAGTTCAACTGTTTTTGATTCAAAATAAGTCTTTTTGGACTGAAATATCAACTCTTATATTTTTCAATGTAAATTCACCTTTTTTGGTTTACAGTTTAAGTACATGGGTGACACTGGCTAATTGATTAAAAAGCCATTTTGTGTTCCTGTAGATTCATAATTTTAGAACATTCATCGTGTTTTTTAATAAATTTACTTTCTTGGGAAAGAATTCTTGTATTTGGGTTAAAAAGTTAAACCGTTTTGTAGAAAATTCGTCTCCTTCAGAAAACATTTGATCTTTTTTGGTTGAAAATGAAACAGGTTGAAATTTAATCTTTTTGGTTGAAACATCAAGTAATACATTTTTTATTGATAATTCATCTTTTTTGCTTCAAAATTCAACTACTTGGTTGAAGATTGACTTTTTTGTTGAAATTTTTATTTGACATATCTGAAAATTTAAAAAAATCTTTTTTCTTCTTTTTTCGTTAAAATGTTGACTAATTCTCCAGTGATTTCGGTTACTAATCAATCGGGAAAATTTTTTCAATTTTTTATATATAAAATGGTGCACGTGTCGCTTCTCAGGTACGAGCCGGTATATTTTATGAAATTTCATTGCGTTTGTGTGTCAGTGTATAGATTAAAGTTTTTTTTTCAAGAAATGAAAGTAAGATAAGAAATATAATGTGTGTATCTCTTGTTTTTTTACTTGAATCAATAAATGATAAACCTATCATATTCTTGGTGTTGGTGACGTAGCTTATTCACATTTTTCAAATTATTGTCTTGTCATTTTTCAAATAAGGTTGCAAATATTACACAGTCGCCTTCTTATATTAAACTTTGTTATTTTTTATCGTTTCTTATTTCTATAACCTTTCTCTAATCAATATATTATACAGAAGGGTGGCAAAAATGAATTATATTTAGACCTTTTTGCAAGCCCCATGAAGTCTAACACGTATTTCCCATAAGAAAAAAGACTTTTTTGTAAATTTTATTCAGAATCGTCAAAATAACGTGATCTGAGTTGATACTAAACATTTCTCTTCACAATCGGCCACCGAATACGAATTAGAAATAACTTTTAAATGTAAATTATAATAAGTCTGTTTCATAGGGTCCCAAAAACCTCATGTATGAAAAGTTGGGTTTAGCGAGTTTTTCTAGCTACTTGCTCTGCAGGGGGTGTTTCTGATTTCCCTAGCTTCTCGTGGGACAATTGTGTGAAACACGAAAAACAAAACAAAAACAATCAGGGGCCCGTTCAGGGACCTTCTTGTAACTCACCGCTAGTGGTGGAAGGCTCCTCAGGGGGCAGTCTACCACAAGCGGTGCGAACATCTGGAGCCCTTGCGGCCCTGGATTACCGACCCTATTTAGGGGCCATGAATTAGCCTCCCAATGGCTGAGACGGGAATCCCCATGATGCAGATTAATCTTCACCACAGCAAAGGCGCCTCGGCTGTTCTTGCCAGGCGCTTGTCAGTAGTGCAGGCGGGAATTGCCCTAATCCAGGAACCTTGGTTACACAAGGAAAGGATACGTGGTTTGTCAGGATGTGATTCCATATATAAGGGGCCACGAGAAAAACCTCTATCAAAGTGAGACTCAGGGGCAGTAGTGGAGGAAGGCTAGATGTGTTTATTGCCTTGGCGTATTTCCCGGGCGATGTCGAGGGACCCCCGCCTCCCAGAGAGGTGAAGGCTCTAATTCGACACTGTCAAGAGAACAAGATTCCTCTGCTGTTGAGCTGTGATGAAAACTCTCGCCACGCGGTGTGGGAAAGCACAATCATCAAAGGCAGAGGGAGAGACTTAATTGAATACATAGCGGACACAGACATAAAGATTCTGAATCGGGGTGATACTCCCACATTCCAGATTGAAAACATGTGTGAGTTTCTTGATTTGACTCTATGTTCGGGTGTAGTAAGGAACAGGGTATTGGGCTGGGAGTCTCCGATTAGGAGGGTCTCGCGGATCACAAATATATCGTGTTTTGCTTAACCCTAGGAAAACTGGTGGCCTCCAACATCAGAAACCCCATAAATACACTTTGGGACTCATATAAAGAGGAACTCAAAGCGAGTCCCTTGATGTTGTCACGCGTAAGATCATGCACATGCATACGAGCATGCATATGAATTCTTCAGTTCCGCAGTTTATACATCTCACGCTGTCAAGGCTGACGCATACTTCTGAGTCTCTAATATCTTCATAACAGAATTGTTCTGAGTGCAGCTCATATTATTGGAAATGGCCGAGATTCTCTTCTAAAAATGGTCAGGAATCACGGGATGATTGGCAGAGAAGCGTTCCTTCACAAAAACGCGGAGTAGGTGGCCGAGTTCCTTGTCCTGAATTTGAACATCAGAAGTGAGGTAAGTAACTTTCTGTACATGCCTTTCTTCTAAAAACTGAAGTGAAGAAAGCAGAGGTTCAAAACTTTCGCCAACAGATTCTCGACAAGAAAATGCACGGAAGCTGTCACATAAATATAGAAGAGCAGTCCTTGTTGAAGGAGCAACATTTCGCATTTTACGTCAAAAGTTCCCAGTGATAGGTGCAAAGCGTCTTATGCACAAGCTGAGTACCTGAAAAACATAATATCCGGGTGTTCCACTTACGCGGAAACGACGTATCTCTACAGACATGATTACCATCGTTATCATCGTTACCATCGTTATCGATCTTGCGGCGTTGGCCACGACCTTCGCGTAGAGACCTTCTTGGAATACACTGACAATACGTACACCTACAAACACATTAGCAAACGGAGAAATTCAGCATCCAGGATTCTTGAGAAAATCTAGCCTGCAGTTCATTGCAGTCCTCTGTTAACTATGAGGGACCAATGACCTGAAGGGATTAAGGCCCATTCAGTTCGATGTGATCCGTCAAGCTAGACACCCACGGACGTAAACAGTTTCGGCAGAACTTTGTGCATTTTCAAAAACAGTGATATTCAGTTATATATACACACAATTATAAAGTGCATTTTGACATACACGCACATACACAGAGATCTTATAAACATTCAGTGCAGTCAATACAGAAAAACAATATTCTGCATACACTTGCCACGCAATGCAGCGTATTCCATACTTTCTGTAACCATTGTGCTTTTATTCTTAAAATACACATATCCTAAACGTGAATTTCGTGTTTTTTTAATGAATTTTCCAACAAAACTTTTCAAAAAAAAAAGGGCAAAACATGGAAAACTGTATTTTGGTGATTGTGAATTCTCTTTTGTTGAAGTACCTCCGGCCTCAACGAACACATTCTGAATATGTATCTCATTTTTTTATTTGTAATGTTATTTTTCACGATTAAAGTGAAAACTACGTATCCTATCGAAGAATGACCAATAACTGAACCTTTTTTGGGTGAACGTCTTATGCCTAATTGCTTTTTCCGTAGATTGTATCGTTTAACTAAAAATTTAATTTTTTTATTTTTAATGTAGGTTTTTACGATAAAACAAAAACTACGCGTTGTTTCGAAAAGTGATTGGAAACAAATTTTTACATATTTTTGAAGTGCGCAATTTTTCTTGAATCTGTTTTTGTACCTTGTTCAGTCGCTGAAGGGAATTTATGAGTTTTCATTATTTGTTGTGCAATCAAAATAGTAATTTTTGATGTTTCAATAAAATTCAAAAAGTTGTTATGATAGTCTTGTAGGTATTTTGAGAGGTAAAGTTTATCCTTTCTCGACCTTTTTCCATATCGTGCATTATTTGGCCTAAAATGTTCATTTACTTCTTTATTTTTGTTAATTTTACAAATTCTATAACTCTGATAACATTCTTTTTATCAAAAAAAATAGTAAGGATGAATTGTTCGACTTTCTTTCTTAATTTCTTCTCAAAATAGCTGGTGAACGAACTCGATCTTTCTTTTCAGTCTCTTAAATTGTGTGCCAAAGAACAATCCAATTCAATACTCTTTCAAAAGTTATCCGGTATGCAGACGAGAACGACAGACAGATGCCGACGTAAAAACTATTTTTTTCTGACTCAGGGGGCCTCAAAACGTACCATCTCATTGAGATGAGAATATATAGAAAACAGTAAGGTCTTATTTAACCAGAATTCTGGCTAACTTAACCAGACATTTTTTTAAGACAAAACTAAGTAAAGGTTTTTTTCGGGCATTACCACGGCAATTTCATAATAAATGAGTTTGATTATGAAGAAAACACCATTAATACAATATTTTAACTAAATAATGTATGTATTCCAATAAATATTATATAAAAAAAAACATAAATGCGTTATAACTAGAAGGCTGTTTACAATACCTAAAAGTGTGAAGTAAATTCGCTTATGACTTACATAATTCTAATGTTCAAGAACTAATAAAAAATAATAAATTTATGTTATTGAGAGCCCAAAAAGAACCCTCTTCGCTGAAAGTCAAATCGCCGGGGAAATCCTAAAGTTAAAACTACGAAACACAGGTTTTCAAGAAAAGCGCACTTAAAACTGGCGATTGCGACCAGTGCTGCCACCAGAAGGTGAGGAATTATTTGGCACCCACTTTAAATTCAAATCAAGATAGTACTCAGGAGGTTGGACATCTAAGTGTGAAAATGAATCATCCAGTGGTGACCTTGGGGGAGTAGCGTATGCATTATTATTTCCAGAAAACGGTCCAGGACGACGAGATTGATCCTTCACTTTATTTCGATTTTCATACCGATAGTCGGCACTTCTTGAACTTGATCTAGCACCTACAGAATGATCCTGGGAATCTCGATGCTGTTGGTACATCTGTTGGTGGTGTTGTTGGGCGAAAGGTACGCGGTCTGTTCTGCTAGCTCTGTCAAATCTATTATTAATGGAACCACCTTCTTCTTTAGGTAAACGGTGAGAGACATCGGCGTGTCTAGCATCATACAAATTGAGAGTAGCTTTAGGTGAATCAGGTAGAACTCCTTCTCGATAATAGTCTGCAAACATATCGTGAGCCGCTCCCCTAGTTTGAGCTAGAGAGCGCGCGAGTTCAAACCCATCCCACCGAGAAGGAGAAGCAAGAGCCTTATCATCTGGTGCAGCAGCTGCAGCTGTATATTCTGTTTTTATTTTTTTCACCTCATTACCTGTTGTTTCTGTTAAAATAAAAAGGAAAATGATTTACGAATTGGCAGTGTTAAAATTAAATTCAGTGAGACGCTCGTGATCTATCGCTAACAGAAGTAATAATGAAAACTGACAAGCAAACTCCAGATTTAATGAAAAAAAATCTGCCAGTGGACAAAACTCTCCTGACACAGCCAAATTTAGTTAAAAAATTGAGTCATTCAAACCTTCCCCTCCGCTTCCCCACCATAATTTACAATACTTCCCCTCCCCTTCATTACCCCCCACTTCCCCTCGTGACATTTTCCCTCATTTCTTCTACTATTCCTACCCTCATTTCCCATCACTTCCACTATTTGACCTCTTCTCATGAAAGACATGAATACCAACATTACCGACCTCACTAAAATATCGGGATGAAACTTTCGAAAATGTATGAGAAGAAAATAAGCTACCTTTACGTTCTTTATTCGAGGAGGAATTTCGCAAAAAATTATTTTCGAAGATATTAAAACTGGGTGCATTTTTTGAACCTAAGAACTTTTTTTATAGGTGAAATATCGGCTTCAAACTTTAAGAAATGCAAGAGCCAACAGTAAAGTACGTTTATGTACATCATTTGAGTGTAAAAGATGCACAAAAAAATTCAACTAAATGTCAATTCCGGTCGCCAGTTTGGTCGGTATTCGTATGTGCACGAAAATGCGAAGTCTGGCGGCCACTTAACAAGGCCAATAACAATTTCAATACTTACATAATTCAACATTGAAACAACATACTTCACTCAACTTTTATGTTGGACACCACTTTAAGACGATATTATTGTAAGAAAACTGCATCATCTATCTTTGACAGCGTGGACCCCACATTTCGGATGTAAACGAACCAGCTGATAGAGCCTCGTGTAGTGGCCGCCAGACTTCGCATTTTCATGTCCATCGCGAATACCGACCGAACTGGCAACCGGAGTTGACATTTAGTTGGAATTTTTCTTTTTGCATCTTTTATACTCAAATGATGTACATAAACATACTTTACTGTCGGCTCTTGCATTTGTCAAAGTTCGAAACCGATATTTCACTTATAAAAAAAGTTCTTAGGTTAAAAAAATGCACCCAGTTTTAATTTCTTCGAAAATAATTTTTTGCGAAATTCTTCCTCGAATAGAGTACGTAAACGTAGTTGATTATCTTCTCATACATTTTCCAAAGTTTCAGCCCGATATTTTATTCACAAAAAAAGTTCTCAGATTAAACAAAAAATTCAGAAAATTGAAAAAGTGAGGTCAGTAATGTAGGTATTTATGTCTGTCAGATACCCTTAAACGATTTAGATACTGACTGATGATCTAAAGTTAACAAATATTTCAAAATAATATTATCTTTGTGATACTTGCCAGTTTCAGATACGTAAAATATGAAGATGAGGGCCAGACCACCCAAAAGGGGCTTCATTTTTTTTTATAAGTAGATAAAACAGACCATTTTAGAATCTTGTAGAGCAACGTGTGGCTTTTTAGCGATTCACTCAGTAATATATATACTGTCATTTTTCTGTACGTATGTAGAAGACGGAGTGGAAAATTAGATCGACATATTTACACTTCATAACTGTTTTTTTTTCTCCTTGATATAGCCTTCAAGTTTCCAAGATCTTTTAGTTTGGCGATGGACGTGTTGTTGAAATAATTTATCGTATAGCAAAGAAAACACGAAAGTTGTTGAAACAGAAAAAATTCCGCAAAATCACGTGAACAAAACTCAAATATATTTGAATAACCTAATTTTTGTTACGTCTCAGAGATGAGACGAGCAGAGGGGAGTTTTTTTAGAATTATTTTTCAATTCGTTCCCAAGCGTTTGGAAAGAATTTACAATGATAGACCCCTGTCCTATAGAGATTAGAAAATCGCCCACACTCTTTATTTTTCTGGAAAGGCTGTATCGGCCATCTTGCTAGTTGACGTCACAGCCTAAAACACTTAATATTAATTTTGAATCACGCGTGACCTGCATCCAACAAACGCATTGCGCAACATAAGCGCAGTAGGTTAAACCGCTAAGGTTGGGAAGCTCTAGGCAAATAACACTAGTTTACAAAATAAAAATTGTTTTCTGCCTACCTCATCTTGATATGAGTTTTTAAGTTTTTTGACACCCTTAACACGAAAATCACACACAAAAATTTTATTATGAAAGCGTTTTTGAGATATCAATGTTCGAATTTTTTGTCTTGATTTTCAGAGTTGTTCCGACCGATATTGAGTTTTAATTGACCGATTACCATCAACGACCACTCCAATTGAAGGCAACTGAATCCTCTACAACTTTCTATTCTAAAGTTTTTAGATCAGTCCAGCATCTGAACTACTGGGCCGATCTGAAAACTTGAGAATATAAAGTTGTAGAGAATTCAGTTTCCTTCAATTTGAGTGCTCGCTCAGGAAAATCGGTCAATTGGAACTCGAAACATACTCAAAAGCGTCGGCATAACTTTGAAAAAAAAATGAACATTGATACCTCGAAAACGCTTCCATAAACAAATTTTTAAGTGTGATTTTCCTGTCTAGTGGCCCAAAATACATGGGAAAATCATACTGAGATATGGTGGACAAAATGAGTGTAAACTAGTCTAATCGATATTCTGTTTAAATTACATGAATTGTGCCTTCCTCCACAACCGACATGTTGAAAAAAGGTATGGATTTGACAAACATTATTTTTATGACCAGTCACAGGGGTGTCTTTCCGCCCCCACGAGACTTTGTCAAGGGAAAGGGGTTTAACCAACATTATTTCGGTGACGAGTCACAGGTGTGCCTTCCCGGTGCCACGAGACGTATGAAAGAGGTAGAGGTTTGACTAAAATTATTTTTGTAACCAGTCACAGGAGTGCCAACACGCCCTCACGAGACTTTGGAAAGGGATAGAGGTTTGACCAACATTTTTTTTTCGTGACTAGGCACAGGGCTGCCTTTCCGCCCCTCACGAGACATTAGGAACGGGTAGGGGTTTGACCAGACTTACTTTTGTGATCAGTCACAGGGGTGCCGTCCCGCTCCTCACAGTACTTTGGAAAGGGGTAGGGACTTAACCAACATTATTTCGTTGACCAGTCACAGGGGTGCCTTGCCGCTGCCCACGAGACATTGGAAGCGGTAGGGGTTTCACCAAAATTATTTTTGTGATCAGTCACAGGGGTTTCGTTCCGCCTCCAAGAGAATGGCTAGGCAAACGAGACAAGAGTAGAGCGAAATGCGACTAAATCGAAGTGTAGGAAGGAGCCATGGAAACTATATACGTAGTGTCATTCCACCAACCACACACTCGGCCGCTGTTTTGCAATCCCACTCCCTCGTTTGTGCCCATGCTAAACCTGAACCTCCACGTGGTGTAGCCGGATAGAAGTATTTCAAATGCTTCTCAGCTTTAGCTGCCTGAAGTCGGAGGAACTGATCGGGCTCTTGCATGTGGAGGGGTAATACTATTCACGTATTTGGTTATATGATCCCCGGGCCTACTGTCTTCTGCGGAAGTCAGTCGGTAGGTGTGGAGAGTCCTGAGGGGATTGCCGATTTTTTTTGCCTTTGGCTTGAGCTAGGAACCCTTCTCGCTGGAGCATGATTTCTGATGTACGTTGTTGTGGAGGGGGGTTTGGAGTCCTGTCTTTGACCTGGAAGGAAGAAGGGTTAACCAGAAGGCAAACAAAGTGGTGTGATGAGAGCGAAATGCATGGATCCCTTTCTAGCAACAAAGCGTTCACTACTGCAAGTGGCAAGGACTGAGCCTAGAAACCGTCCAGGCTCCAAGAATACCTGGCGGTGGAGGATTGGGAAAAGTGCTAACTGTGGAAGGATGCGGTTCCTGAAACCTGTCACTAGATTGCTCGTGCCACTCTGTAAGCAGAAAAGCCTTCCCCTCACCTACTGATCCGATCCTACCGAGGTTGGGCAGGAGTATTTGCCCTCTGACCGATGTGAAGGAGGACTAAGATTCTCACGAAAGGGTCTGGAATGCTCAAGGAATGTAGAGTGCCTCCGAGGAGCACCCACGACCTGAGAATTTTGGTGCGTGATGGCGGAATGACTAAAGCAAGGCAAAAGATCACAATTGCGAAGGAAGAAACTCCTTTGAAGTGCATGGCATAGTGGAGCCTTCCTTAGAAGAGTATTTCCAAAATACTAATGCACAAACTTTCGATTAGTTCTGGTGAATATGGTTGAATGTTGAGCTGTGGGGGGAATAGATGCTACACACTTGAACCATTGAACAATTAATAATGCAAATTTCTTTTAAAGGGAGGTGAAGAATATGGCCGAGTTGCGACCAACCTAAGTCTAAAGCCTAAGCTGTATCTCCGTGGTGAAGGGCTGTATGGTAGAGGGTCGAAACTCTGGTTTGTACGGCGGCGGATGGGGGATTGGAGGCCCACCCTACCCTTACCTAAACACTCCCGGGGGCGCATGCGGCTCTGTGCTCCTTTGTGTCTTTTAGTTGCGTCAAGTCTCGTGGGTCTTAAAATGAAATCTTCATTTAAAACTTTAAAAACTAGCTTCTTGCGTCTATTAAGGTGCGACTATGTGCTACCACGAGTTCTTGGCGAGATTCCCGCTGGCTACAATGCCGGAGCTGGCCCTGAATCGCACTGCTTTGCGTCTGGAATCGTCTCTGGATTTGTGAGCAAAATCTCTCGTTAAATTGGTTAGATCTGTTGAAATCATGATACAAAATACAACTGGTGAAATCAGGAAAGCAGTGGGAGAGCACAGGGTTGACTTGCTTCTTATGCAATAGCCCTACCTTTGTACACAGTAAGGAATTGCTGGTTCAGGATCATCGTCCAAAATGTCCAGTGCCGACAGCTTGCCTAAGACTACAATCATGGCGCTTAACTAAAATGTGAATATGACCGTGTTGCGTCACCTCACCACAGAACATTGTGTCTGTGCTCAGGTGACCGCACCGTGCGGCTCTTTCAATGCGATCTCATGCTATTTTCAGTTCGCAGATCCAGGGGAGCCGCACCTCGACCATCTGGGCTCAATTCTTAGGGGGTTGAGGGGTGAGCGGTTTATTGTTTCGATAGATGGTAACGCGAAATCCACGTCCTGGGGAGGTAGCGTTACTGATGATAATGGCTTGGCTATAGAGGAATTCATCGGGCAGTATGATTTGAGACTACTCAATAACCCTGCTCAGTTAGCAGCTTATTGTCATGGTGGCAATAAAACCTTTACAGATTTGACGCTAGTATCAAGGAATATGTACCAATATATAAAACAGTGGACAGTTTTAGATGGTGTCGCAAAGAGTGCCCATAGGATTATCGAAATAAAAATCTCTAGTAATGACATATTCAACTTTCGAGAAATGGGGCAAGCTTCCGAGCGAAAGCCTGGACAGTTTCTTTTTAAGAAAGTGGACAGGCCAAAGTTTGATGGGAGCTTTAAAGCATCGCTTGATGCAAGTCTATCCAATGCCCCATTAGAGTCTAATAGGGACATCGAAGACTATGCAAAGAATTTTACTGATGTAATAGTTAAGGCTTGTGAGGTATCTATGCCGAGTGCTGAAGATCGCCTGCCCGATTGTGGGAGACGTGCTGGTTAAATTATTAAATACGTGCCTAAGGAATTGTGTTTTCCCTGCTGTTTGGAAGCAGGGATTACTCAGAGCACTTTATAAGGGAGGTGGCAATGATAAGGGAGGTGGCTGCTTGAAAAGTTGATATTGAAAAAATTAAATGAAACTGTCCTGACTGACGAAAAGCTTTCAGATAGGCAGTTTGGCTCCAGAACTGGGCGATCTACCGAGGACGCTTAGATTTATTTCAGAAACATGATTGATTCCTGCGAGGAGCAATATGCTCTAGGGATCTTATTTGACATCACTGGAGCGTTTGATAACGTACTCTAGTCAATGATCATAGAGGGACTAAGTGACAGAGCTTGTCCGGAAAACCTCATAATTTGATGACAAGTTATTTTAGTGATAGGACGGTGTCTTTCGCTTGAAGAGGAGGAAAAGCAGCTTCTAACAAGATCTCGCGTGGATGCCCACAGTGTTCGGTGCTTGGTCCAAGTTGTTGGAACATAGTATTCGATTCCCTGCTCGTTAAGTTGGAAACATTAATTTTTAAAAAGATCCTGGCATGTGCTGACGAATTATCTGCACTCATAGCTGTTAATACAAGAGCAGATCTAGAGAAACAGGGCAAATAGTTGTAAACTGGATAAGTGAATGGTGCAGGTCGGCGAAATTGCAGCTTTATGAGTCCAAGACGGCAATCATGTACGTCAAATTCATAATAAACTCTCTGAAATCGTTTATACAGTCAGCAAGCGTGCAAAAAGAGGGACGCGTTCGAAGAAAAAATATGAGCATTAGAGGTCAGAATAAAAAAAGCTAGAAATTGTTTGGAAACACACCGACTGATAATAAAATTCAATGGAAAGACAATTAACTACGTAGGGACATTTAAACTACTGGAAGTACACTATGGAGAGAAGATGAAGGTACGGACCCATTGCGAAATATTGTCAGAGTCGCTGAGAAGCGTCTTTCTTAAACTTGCTAGACTTGCGGGAAGCAAGTGGGGTTTGAATTGTAACACTTTGAGAATCATCTATCAGGGAGTCTCTATTGCGAAAGCAACTTATGCTGCCAGGGGGTGGAACGACCTGGCGGCCGAGAAGAATATAATAATTATAGAAAGACCCCAGCGCAGTGTACTCATCGGTGTGATGCGGGCATATAGAACTGTGTCGACTGATGTGCTCCCTGTAATAGCTGGTGTTCTGCCAATTTGAATAGCTCTTGAAAAAGAGTCGCCTTATCCTCAGTTAGGAGAGGATTTAAAACTAAATTTGGAAATCTCATGATTGAAGCGGGCACAAGGCCACACGAATATAAAGTTAGTATAAAGAAGGAGGCTTTGCGCCTCTGGCAATAGCAATGGAAGCTGGTACCTCATGGTGAGATAACGTTTGAATATTTTAGAGATGTTAGAGTCAGATTAGCTTCACGCTGGTCCACGGAGCATTACATAACGCAGTTTGTCTCTGGTCACGGAGATTTTGCTTCATGGTCGTTTTCGAGCGGAATAATCACCAGAGAGGAACTTTGCGATTGCGGGTCTGAAGAAACTATGCAGCATATACTTACGAAAAGGCTTGCAAATCCTTTGCTAAATTCGCCAGGGAGGTCCTTCTTTGCAAGGAAAAAAGTGAAAGGTATTCGTATATACGGAGAATCTCAACAGCGGGTTTTGTCGGAGCCTGTTCTGGGACTCGGAATTACCCTTGGCGTTTCCTGAGGCCTGGAGATCTTAGGCAGGATTATTATCATCTATCACCAATTCATTAAAAAACGTGAACTTGTTCCTTGCTCATTTGCTTGCAAATAGTCAGGGAATGGCTAGGAGCGATATCTCCTCGTATGCTCCCTGCTGGAAGAAACACCTTCAGTTTTATTAGTGGGCCTGCAAGTGGCTAATCTACTCCCCTTACTTGAGGCACCTTGGGACTTCTTGTTCAATCTGATTCCGCATCGAAAATGTTATCAGGTTTATTTGGGAAATTTGTGAACGGTTTTTCTATAACCGTTTCCTTGGGAGTCGCTAGTTGTGGGTAGAGCGTCCCCCGTACAGAGAGAGAGAGAGAGAGAGAGAGAGAGCTGTTAGGTTGATTCGTTCGACAAAAGTTTTTTTAATCAGACAGATTAACGCAGGCCTTAGTGCCCCCAAGAGCTTCTGGAAAGGGGTAGTGGTTTGACCAAACTTATTTTGATGAC
The DNA here is from genome assembly GCA_932195095.1 of Andricus curvator. Classification (NCBI taxonomy): domain Eukaryota; kingdom Metazoa; phylum Arthropoda; class Insecta; order Hymenoptera; family Cynipidae; genus Andricus; species Andricus curvator. Next base: position 114,499 of record CAKNYM010053470.1, read on the forward strand.
CAGTCACAGGGGTGCCTTCCTGCCCCCACGAGACGTTGGAAAGGGCTGTGGGTTTGACCAAAATTGTTTCGGTGACAGTCGCGGGGGTGCCTTCCCGCGCCCCACCAGAGTTTGGCAGGGCTTTAACTAAAATTATTTCGGTGACTAGTCCCACGGGTGCTTTCCCGCTAGCACGAGAAGTTAGAGAGGGGTAAGGGTTTGACCAAAATTATTTTTGTTACCAGTCACAGGGGTTCCTTCCTGCCCCACACGAGACTCTGGAAAGAGGTAGGGGTTTGACCAACATTATTTCGGTATGTCGTTAACCAGCCGTTTTTGAACAACGGTTCTGGTTTTATCCAATGCAAATGCTATTCAAAAAAATAAGAAATTCTCTTTCTGTCAAAATTATACGAGATAAAAAAAAGTGTTAGGGAGCAAAAGCGTTCATCCTAAAAAGATCTAAAAATTTGCATCATACTATTTTTAATAAGAAGATCCAATTCAAAAATTTCTATACAACACTATTAGCGTCGAACGAAATTCTAAAATACACAGATAGATAATCAATTCTTTAAGGATATAAATTAACCCTAGTAAATTCAGCGTTGAATAGATAATTTATGTTCAATGAAATTAACAATGAAGTTAAAAAACTCAATCACTGACCATGAATACATAGTGATTAGCATAGGCCAATGATTCTATCATTGGCCTCTGAAAAGTAGTAAAATGCAGTCATTAGCCACCTCGTTGGTCACATCAGGTTATAGATTACTGATTTTGAAAGCACAGTGATTTGCTACTAAACCGTATAATCATTGGTCGAAGCCAAAAACTGTTCATGATATGATATCCACTCATGATTCGTAAGACAAAGTGGCAAACAATTATGTACATAGTCTACGTAAAGTTTAAACAATTTTGAATGCATTTTTGCAAACATATTGGTCATTTGCTTTTCATTTATTGTGAACCATGAACGTGTTTCCATATAATTCACAAGGACATTGATTGGCCACCCAATTATGAATATACAGATATATTTTTTAGGGTGTGAAGACTACTATTGTGTATTTTCAATCATCAAATTCAATTGAAATTTAAAATTTTTTAGTGAAATTCATAGTAGCTATTTAAAAAGTACTAAGTTTCAGCACGCGGACACCTCTGACCTCAACAGCTTTTCGATTAAATTCATTGTTTAATTTTTGGGCTCGGAATGATTATGAGACATTTTTGAAGTGTAATAAAGAGAAAAGCCGGGAAGCCCAAGCACGTTTGAGTTGAGCTTAGTAGAGACCAACCGTGTACTGTAAGCAATCTGTACAAAAAATGTGAAATGTGGAATTTTCGACCAAGTCTTTTTTATTTTCTGAAAAAGCACTATCATATTTTTTTCAGATCATTCGGTAGATCAAGAGTCAGTCCATCGTCAAAAAATATATATTCAAATCGAGATTCAAATGTACTATTCTGACCTTGATTCTTGCATGAACTTTGAATTATGCCGATGGAAAAAGTTTTTCTGTTTAAAACAGGATTTTCAAATTATATTTATATAATGACCAAAAGTTCCTCACTTTTCAATATAATGTATAATTATTATAGGACTATCAATTTGTCTAGAACAAAGGAATCTTTTACGTTCTTGCATACATTTTGAATTATGTTAATGAAAAAAGTTTCAATGTAAAATATCGTTTTTTCAAAACGATATTTCTAAACATGTAGTCACTGATCTCTCAGAAAATATTTTTTTCGATTTGGTTTTTATAGATTAAATTTACAATTGATTGGAACAAAATTCTGAGAATTAATTAAATTATGATGATTAAATTATGAAAAAAATATCAAATAAAGTTGAATAAATGAAAATAAAAAATAAAAATCTGCCCGCCTCGCGGGCACATTCTCATCGCGCGCTTCGCTCGCAAGTTTTTTGAGCGCGGCTAGGGCGCGCGACTGTTGGATCTCGCGCTTCGCGCTCGATTACGTATTCACCTCGCGCTACGCGCTCGGGCGTATTGACATCGCGCTTTACGCTCGGTTTCTCTAGATTTTTGAACTTCGTGTTCGACTTCGATGAAAAGAAAAAGTTTGTTTGCAAATATTATAAAATTATCAAAACCTCTACATATTAAGTGATTGTTAAATATTTTTTTATTTTAGACAGAAAAGGAACTTTATTTACTCAAGGTTCTATCGACCTTAAGGATCACATTCTAATCCAGACACTCGCGCTTCGCGCTCGATATTTGATTTGAAAATCATTTGAACCTTGCGTTCCACGCTCGGTTCTGTGCACCGTATGATAGAAATAAAAAAGTTTGAGCGCACTTACGGCGCGCGATTTGGTCGTCGCGCTTCGCGCTTCGAAATACACTGATCGCGCACTTTGTGCTTCGTGTTATATGTTCTTCATATACAAATTACTAAATTTGTATTTTATTTCAAATGAAAAGTAATTATATAATTTAGGCGACAAATTTTATTAGTTAACATTTTATTTTAGCTTGTGCCGTTTTTCAAAAAAGTTAATTTTTTTCATTTTGAATATATTATTACAACAAAAATTGATTACAGGTTTGTAAATATTTTTTGAAAGCACAATTTTTGTTCATTTATCTGTTTTCGTACCTTGCATTGTTTTTTCAAAAAATTGATTTTTTTTACTGTCAATGTTATTTTCACGAATAAAACAAAAACTACGCATCCTATCGAAACATGACTCACAACAAATTTGTACCTCTTCCCTCGATAAACAAATTCTGTTTCTGTCATTTTTTTTGTAGCTCGTGTTATTCGTCTAAAAATTTGATTTTTCTATTTTCAATGCTGTTTTTTACGAATAAAACAAAAACTGCGCATCATATCAAAAAGTGAATAATAACAAATTTGTAGATCTTTTCTAGGTGCACAATTTTGGTCGGATAATCTTTCTCGTATCTTGCATAGTTTGACAGCAAAATGGAATTTTTTATTTTTCATTATTTTTTTGTGTGATCAAAATTTGGATTTTTTATTTTTCAGAAAATTCAAAAAGTTGTTATGAAAATACTATAGAGTGTTCAAAAAACAACGTTTTTCTCCTCCTTACTTTTTTCCATATCGTGCGTTTTTCGGCTTAAAATGTTCATTTTCGTTTTTTTTTGGAATTTTGAAAATGCTACAACTCCAGTAATTTTTTTTGATCACGAAAAGTCAGGAGGATATTTTGTTCGCCATTTTGCGTACTACTGATAACCGTAAATAGAATTTTCAAATCTTCAAAAAAAGTGGTCTCAAAAATTTTCAAAATGTGCTCACTTTTTGAATTTTGATCCAAAATGGGTGGTTAACGAACTTGTTCTTTCTTTGCCAAAGCTCAATCTAATCTGATCATTTTTTCGAAAGTTATCGTGGCTACCGGCAGACAGACAGACTACAGACAGACAGACACCTTCGTGAAAATCGTTTTTTCTGACTCAGGAGGTCTCAAAACGTGGAGATTTGATGAAAACCGACTATGTCAAATTTTACATAAAACCAATACCTTCTCATTAGCATGAGAATGTAATATATTTATTTTTAAATAAAATAAACATTAGATTTTTTATGTTTCGTCCCGGACTGACTCACTGGACTCGTCAGTAAGGCTATGTGAATCAGTCCTACCTGATACATTTTAATTGATATAAATTCATTATAATGTATATTTAAAAAAAAAAAAATATTTTAAGATTGTTTGTGAATTTAATGAATTTTGCAGTCAATAATATAGTGTCCAAACTAAGCCTCAATTCACGCAGTTGTAACAAGAATAATATACAAGGATAAAAATATTGGAAGAGGAGGAGAAGGAAGAAAATTACTGGCGATAAGTTTAAAATTACTTTTTTGGTTCACTAATCAACTCACTAACCTAATAATAATTTCTTTTCAGCTTGTTTAATGTCGATATTTTAATTTAAATTTTGGCCCGTATCCGAGGGAAAATGTTTGAAAAATAATCACTTAAAATGTCCCAAATTATTTTGTTGACAATAATTGTGGATGCCTTTTGAAATCTTTTTCAGTATTCTGTTAAAATTATTGTTTAAAAATAAAAAGTTATTTTAAATTTTACAAAGAATCTTAAGAAAAACTTTTTTATTATCTTCAAACTTTTTAAAACCCTTAAAAAGCTTCAAAATTTTATTTTGAAATCTTCAAAAATTTATGTTTTGTTTCGATACTTTTTCGGAAGCTTTTCAAGTTTAAAATGTTTGAATCTTTTCAAAACTTCTAAATATGTCTTCAACTTACTCGAATTTTTTCTAAATGAATAATTGTTCAACTGTTATTTATACAAAAGAAATCAGCAATTTCACTTGCGAATAAAAAATTGTTTGAAAAAAACAGTTAAAATTGTAACATTTAAAAATAAAATTTAGCTCTCTGAAATTCTATTTGATTTATAATTGATCATTTTATATAAGCAGTCAAATATTGCTGAATATTAAGAAATTGTTCTTTTTCTTAATTAAAAATTTCCAAAATGAATGGAGCAAAAATGGATTATCCGGATCGTTTGGTACGAGAGAAAAGTGTTTCTTTTCTTCACTAGTCTCGTAGCCCAAGTTGCAACCAAGAGCTATACACTCATATCCCATGTTTTTCACGCTTATTATTTTGCACACACTTATACAAAAATGTAGAATCTCCACTCTACTTCACATTCTTTGACTTCTTTTTATGAATTTCTCCGATAAAAATCATTTATTTAATTGATTATAAGTGTCACCCATGCAACACAATACAAATATCAGCCGTCCTGATTGCAGCGCCAACTGTCGGATTAGTTCACCGGATGGACGCTAAGAGAATCAGAAAAGTGGGGGCGATGCATGGGGCGGCCTGGAAGTGACTTTAGATGGGACTCTACTATTATTGCACATTTTATAATGTTGCACTTTGTATAAGATCTCCGGAGGCCTTAAAGGAAATGATGAAGAGGTTGAGAAGGTACCTGGATAAGAACAGGTTAGAACTGAATGCGGAAAAGTCCAAGGTTATGGTTTTCAGAAAAGGAGGTGAAAGGAATAAGGAAGGGGAGTGGAAGTGAAAGGGAAAGGCGGTGCAGGAGGTGGAAGAGTTTGTGTACCTGGGCTTCTTGTTTCTGAGGAATGGCGGAGTGGATGTTCACATAAAAGAGAGAGTGAGGAGGGCAAATGTGGTGATGAGGCAGGTCTGGGGGTTGGGAAAGAAGTTATTCGCAGATGATTCTGGAAGGAGAATGAAATTGTTTGACTCACTAGTGGTGAGTGTGCTATTGTATGGAGTAGAGGTGTGGGGGTGGAAGGAAAGCGCAGAGGTAAATAGGACATAGGAGAGGTATGTAAACTGGATACTGGGGCTGGCAAGGAACACGCCTAATTATATTGGGAGAACGAGTGCAGGGATTCTAGCGGGGAGTCAAGCGTGTAAATATGAGGAGAAATTTTTGGAAGAGGGGGAAAGTAAGCTGGTTAGGGAGTATTGGTGGGAGAAGGAGAACAGGAGAGGGGGTGGGAAGATGGAAGTTGGAAGAGAAAGGTATTTTAGAACGAGTGGACTGCAGATGGATGAAGTGAGAAGGATGAATGAGGAAGGAAGGAAGGTATATAAGATGGTTAAGAAAAACAGTATGGAGAGAGAGAAGACAGCAGGGGGAAAGAGAATAAGAGAGACACGGTTTAACGGGAACTATGTGTGGATTATGCCAAGGGTGAGAGCGCAATATTTGTGCGAGAAAGGAGAGAAAGGAAGTCAGGAGCTTATAGCGAGGATGAGATGTTGCTGCATGGAGGGTTTTAATAGGTTCTGGCTCGCTAGGGAAAAGAGGATGTGTGAACTATGTGGGAAGGGGGAGGCAAGAGTGGAGCACTGGTTGGAGGAGTGCGTAGAGGTGGAAAGGAGTAGGATAAGCATGGAGGTATTGATGCATGAAAGCGGGGATAAAAGGGCAGTAGCATGGGTGAAGGGAGTCTTGGGTAAGATGGAGAAGAAGAGAAGGAAGGAGGAAGAGGAATGGAGAAGGAAAGATTGTAAATAGAGGAGGAAGTAACTATAAGTAAATGTAAATATTGTAAATAGTAGATGAGTATTAGGGATTAGCCGCGGAGGCAGAGTTTGGTAATGCGAGGCAAAGCAAGAAAGTAGGGAAATGCGTGCGAGGCGAGGCGAAGCGAGGAATGCAATGCGATTAGAGCGAGCGGCATTAGAGATAAGGTGTGGAAGGATGTTAGTTTTAAGGGTTAGTTTTAAGAAAATTCTGTAAAAAAATGGAAGTGTAAGCAAGTCAATTTTTGTAAGGCCAGCAGGCTAGAAAATAAACGTTTATCTATAAAATCTCCGGAAAAACACCTACTATTGTTAAATGATTTGTTATTTTATTCATACGATTGAGTATACATATAAGGCAGTAGATATTTCTGAATTTCCAGGAATATATTAAATTATAGAATTGGGATATCTTGGGGACATCCCTGACATATAAAATTGGGACATTAATGGGATATCCTCAGGATATTCTGAGATATCCTTGGGATATTCCAAGGATATCAAGATTTCCGCCCTGTAAGATATCATTCACAATACCTCTAGGATCTCCTGGGATATGCCCAGGATATCCTCGGAGATAAACGGGATATCCCGCCGATATCTCATCCTGTGAGGACGAGATTTCATCCCTTTTGATATATACATATACTAATTAAAAATGCTTATGCAAATCGGAAAACGTGAAAAATAGAAAAGTTTAAGAAAAATTACGCTATGGTTTAATGTTATTATCTGCATTCAAACAACAAGAAGGCCAAAATTGAGATATTGTGAATGTGACAAAGCCTGTCTTCAATTTGGAAATATTTCCTTCTGATTGTTTCCACAATAATGAGAAAAATAAGATTTTTTGTTAATTACAACTGACAAATGGGCTATAAATTAATTATGCATATTCAGCATCGTCATACGCGTCTCTTCAACATAATTCTGCTTTCGATTTTCATAATTTTTAACAGTTGTCAATTTTTCTAGTTTGCCATAGAAAATTGCAATTATTCAAGGCAGTGTTTATTTATTAAAAATATATTGTTTAATGAGCTGTGAATAAAAAATAAATCAAAAGAGCTTTTAAAGTATAAACCATGTTATTAATAGTAGGTATAGGTTTTGCAACAGTTTTGGGAAAATTATGATATTAGCTGGCCTGGATCATTTTTTATTAACAAATAAAAAGTCTAGCCGATTTCCTCCTAAAAATGAAATTTGTCTCAAAAAAATTCACGGAGAACAGTCTTTATTCGATCGGAAGATTTTTTTGTTATCAAAAGATCTAATCTCGATATAGACAATGTACACGTTTCAAATTTTTCTGCGCAATAAATTCTGAAGTAAAACTGTGCAAATACGTCTGAAACCTTGATATAACAGATTCAATATCGCGCCACCTTGAGCCTTGCACGAGAACGATGATTTATAAAGTGCCAGCATAAATAAGAATATTCTGTAGAATATTAATTAGTTTTTGCACGATTACAAATTCATCGAGACATTAGTTTTCTCTATCACGGAAAAAATGAGGGTCGGTGGTATTCTGGTCTTCGGTTTGGCGGTTTTCATTGATTCTATTGGTAAATATTAATTTCTGTATCATAATATATTATAAAAAGGTCTCGCGATTTTTATGACTTGGACATTTATCTTTTCGTGGGAAAGTCGTTTTTTTCGGTTGAAACTGAACTATTTTTTATTCGCTACTAATACTACTACTAAAATTAATCTTTTTTGGATTCAACTTTTTTTCTTATTTAAAAAGTGTACTTACTATCATATTCGTGGTTGAGAATTCATCGCTTTTATTCAACAATTCTACAATTTGGTTGGAAATTTAGTTATTTTGTTGCAAATTCAACAGCTTTATTAAAAAGTCATATTATTTGGTCTAATTTGGCTAAAAATGTAATAATTTTTCATTGAAGATTTATATTTAAGGGTTTGAAGTTAATTTATATCAAGCTGAAAGTCAACTGTATTTGTAGAAATTTTAATTGTTTTGCTGAAAATTTCACTCTATAGTCCCTTTTGGAAAATATTTATTGTTAGCTAGTTAATATAACTGGTTAAAAATAAATTTTTTTAGTTTATTATCCAACTATTTTGTTGCAAGTTTGTATTTTTTTGATAAATTCAACTGATTTTCAATTGAAATAAAAATATTTTGGGATTGAAATATCAAATATCACATTTTGCGTTGAAAATTTATCGTTTTGGTACAAGAATTCCACTATTTGTTTGAAGATAAACTTTTGTGTTGACTTTTTGATTCGAGATATCTGAAATGTTTGAATTTTTTTCTAAATTTTCCAAAGGATTTTAGAAAAATTGAATGTAAATATATCTTAAAAACAAATAAACCTGAAAAATAAATAGTCATTCAGAAATTTTATTTCGTATTCATAATTATTATTTCTCTCAAATCAAAAAAATTAAAATGTCTCAAAAAATAGATGGAAATTTCTTCACCATCAATTTAGTAAATCTAAAGTTCAAAATAAGTAATTTTATTTGATGACAAAATTTATTTCTAAATGTTTTTTTAACAGTTATTTTGAACAATTTCCTGAAAGTTCTGAAAAAAGTAGAAGATTTTGAAGCAAAATTTTGAAATTTTGCAAGATTACAAAATTGTAGAAAAAATTCCAATAAGTTTCAGAGATATTTAGAAGTTTCAAAAACATACAAAAATGATATTATACTAAAAATGATTTCAACAATTTTAAAGCAAAATATACACTTTTGCTGATTTTAAAGAAAATATTAAGAAACTTCTTAACAATTTTGGAAGGTTTCAAGAGAATAACATTTTTTTATTGATTTCTCGAAAAATTTGAAATGATTTTTTATTTTACTAATAAACTTGAAATAGAATGTAAATTTTTGAAGATTGCGAAATAAAATTCTGAAGTTTGTTAAATATTCTGAAATGTTTTCAAATGATAAAAAAATTTCTCAAGATTCGTTGGAATATTTAAATCGATTCTTCATGAGAAAAAAAAATAATTCTAACAGAATATTTTAAAATATTTTAAAACATCAGAAAAGATTTCCAAAATCGTGAAAAACGAATCCTGAAGATTTCAAGACAATTTTAGTGATAATTGAAGTCAGTTTGAAGTTTTTTTAATAACACAGCCATGCAAAAAAGAAACTTGGATCTCCGACGGACTTGACTAGTCAATTCCTACGTATTTGAAACGCTGAATCCAAATCTGAAGCCATAATTTAAAAGTTAGCTGCCATTTTCAACATAACTACAAAAAAAGTATCTTTTTTGACATTTTGTTGAAAATAGGAGCTAACTTTGAAATTTTGACCTCAGATTCGAATTCAGCGGCTCAAAATACATAGGAATGGACTAGTCGATTCCGTCGGAGATGCACATTTCTTTTGTGTGGCTATGTATAATTATCACAGCCACACAACAAAAAAGTTGGATCTTCGACGGACTTGACTAGTCAATTCCTAGCTATTTTGAGCCGCTCAATCCAAAACGAAGGTCGGAGTTTCAAAGTTAGCTCCAGTTTTCAACATAAACTCAAAAAACAAATTTTTTTTTTGAGTTTTCAACATAAACTCAAAAAACAAACTTTTTTTTGTACAAAAAAGTATCTGCATATGGATATATATATTTATTCATTTGTTTTCATACATGCGTGTACAAATGAAGTGTCGGTAGATACACGCTTTATAGTTTTGATTTTATATAAAATCTCAAAACAGCATTGTGTATTTTCTTAGAAGAGATGTTATACATTTTACTCTTTATCATGAAAATGAGATTACACTATACGGATTTAATTTATCTCTCGCAGGAATTCATACAATTTTACTACATCCTCTCTTGTGTATGTATTTAGAGCCCCAAATAATACTTCTAGAGAGGTTGAACTTCTATTTTCTAATGAAAACATTGAGCTTCTCACCTCATGATACGCGGCTTACTCAACTGATGGGTGGTGCAGGTTTTCTGGTTCAGGTTGGTTACAAAATTTTCAGAATTCTTCTGTATACAATCTAATTTGCTCACCATCAATCATAATACTCGCAAAACTAGTAGTCATGAGACGAGATTGTGCCATTATTTTTAATTTATTCATAGGTAGTTCAAAACTCAAGTACGGTTATTGCCCTTTAACTATAGTTTCAAATGCGAATATAACTCAAGACTTCCCGACTGCTCGACCCTCTTTCTAACTTCTTCTTTAAATCTATCAATATACCCGTCAATAATTTCTTTTTTCAGCGACATTCAATGAGTTTTGAAATTTTAACGCATTACCCACCCTTAATGAGTTGCATTTAATATCTGCTGAATTTGCATGAACCAGTTATATTCATTCTTTAACGATTTTCGTTGCACTAACATAAATAATCTATTCAAACAAATTGGCAAGCCGCAATGATCCATCCTATATGATTTCTCAAGCCAGTTAAAGGACCTCCTTAATGAGGAGGAACTCCTATCTCCGTTCTTGTAGCATAGCTTGGACAGAACCTTGGCAGGCCTAGAACTCTTTTGTAGAACATGGTGTGGACAGTGTCTATTTGATCTAAATGCCTCATTCCCCAGATTTCTATACCGTAGAACAGGACACTTGTAACTAACGTACGAAATAGAGTTTCTTTTGTTTCTCAGGAATCCGATTTGGTGCTCCATAGAATTTTAACACATAATCTATCGTAACACTGATTGAGAGTTTTGCTATTTCTACTGTTCTAGAAAGAAAAAAAGAACTCGAGAAAGTCTCGCCCAGATAACAGAATTCCCTCACCAGCTAGGTTGGATTTTCTGCGTAGAGAAAGGTGCAGCTTGCCTCCTTAAGCCTTCCCTGGCGGAAAATTACCATCTCAGTTTTTTTTTCGTTTATTTTAAGTCCGTTAATTTCACAATAGTTCATTAGGCATTTGATTTTCTTTCGCATATCGACTGGAGAATCCGAATACATAACCAAGTCGTCTGCGTAAGCAATAATCAGAATGTCGAGCTCCGAGTCAATCGAAATACCCTCGAATAATTTCTCCCTGAAATAGTCGTTAAAGTCGTGAAGGAATGAGGCAAAGAAAAGAGGGCTCAGGACTTCTCCCTGTAGTATACCCGCCGTAATATCCACTGAGTCCGAAGGCCCTCTGGCGCACGAAACCTCAAACTCGCTTTTTCGTAAAGGCTTCTCAACATTTCGATAAATTTAGAGCTAATTCTTATTTTGAATAATATTCGTTCCATGGCAATGAATGACTAACAAAAGGGAACGCTCTGAGGAAGTTAATAAACAAATCATATACCTTCCTTTTAGGGCGACTTAAATGAATCTGTATCATAGATTTCAGTTTAAAGACTCCTCTTTCCTTTCTAAACCCGGATTGAAATTCTGGTAATAAACCTGTTGTGTCAGCTCAATCTATAAGACGTCCATGCAAGATCTGTGTAAATATTTTAGTTATGCTGTTAACAAGGCATGTAGGTATTTAATTCGCTCGGTCATTCCGGTCTCCCTTCTTATGCAGCATTAACATATGAGTGTTTGTCCAAGCTGGAGGAAATGTGCTCACATCCAATATCTTATTAAACATACATTCAATGTACATAAGCCATTTTTCAGGTGGATTTTCAAAAAATTCGATGCTTAGTCCGTCAGACCCCAGAGCTTTATTAATCTTCGATTTTTTTATACTAGTTCACAGCTCCTCTCGTGTTTTTGGGTCATCTAACATTGGGTCTCTCACATTCACCACTACCACACCAAACTCCTGTCGATGCGGAAAGAGGTGCCGGAAATATTCATACGATTTGTTTAAACTTATGTGGTTAGTTGCGTTCGTGCGTGGTATAAATTTATTGACTGTTAACCAAAAAGTTCTACTATTACGAAATAACCGAATTGAACTGGTAATTGATTCTTCATATGAATTGCGTTTTTCTTCCAATAGTTTTTCCAATTTGTTTCAAACGAGGGGTTTGGGTATTTCAGTTTTTAGGCTTATGACATTTTTCCGTCATATTGACTTTTGTAGCTTCTTTTTCCAGGGATTCTACAAGCTTGTATTTCAAATAGTCAACTTTAAGCTCCGGCGGGGCTTCCAAAGAAATATGACTCACGCTTTGTGTATATTCGCCTAATAGTTTACTGTCCCATTTTGTTGATACAAATTGATTTTCTACCATTTTTTCTTCAATCTTCTCAAATTACACACCTGTCTTTATAACTTTCCGCATATAATCCGAGTGTTTAATGCTATTAGGCACATCAAAATGGTTAACAAGTCCTAAGAAGTGCTAGTGGCAGGCAGCAAGATCAATTACACTGAATTATCTCCTCGACGTCTTTCCTCATATCCTTGTTCGTTCTTCTCAATGACCTGTACCTGATGTCATCTCGAATCTCCAGAACGAGTGTATAATCATCGGTCATTTTGGAGTTCCAGTTATTGAGTCAGAGGAAGATTTACCCATCATTATTTTCACTCCACTACACTACAAAGTTCTATATCTACAACAAACGTAAAAAGCACCTAAGCACAGGAAAAGCACACTTCCCGAGCTAATTTCCTAAAAATCTCGGTATAAACATAGAAGTTACACTCAACTACATGGGTAAAAGTGGAACTAATTGGTTAAAAAGGCCTTTTGTGTTCTTGAAGATCCATAATTTCAGTTGAAAATCCATCTTTTTTAGTAGAAAATTTATTTTATTGATTGAAAATTCATGTGTTTGGTTGAAAATTCAAATATTTGGTTAAAAAATAACTTTCGTGTTGAAAATTCGTATTATAGGATTTAAAAGTCAAACTGTTCTATAGAAAATTCTTCCCTTTCAGGAAATATGAAATCTTTTTGTTGTTAAAAATGAAACAGATGGAAATTTAATATTTTTTGCAAAAAAATTTAAATTTCACTGTGAAAACTAAAATTCGATTTAGGAATGAATTCGGTATTAGAGCATTTCACACAACAACAAAATTGCACTTCAGTTTGATTTGCCAATCCAATATAATGAGTTCGATTTGTTGATTGAAATAGGTTCAAAAGTAGAATCATCTGTGAACAACTAAATCTGATCAAAAATACTAAACTGTTCAGTATAGAAACCGACGTAACCTCGATCTGACATGGATACTATGACAACCTTGTGCGCGCTCCAACTGTTAGATTTTTACATTCTCATTCTAATGAGAAGGTATTGGTTTTATGTAAAATTTGACATAGTCGGTTTTCATCAAATCTCCACGTTTTGAGACCTCCTGAGTCAGAAAAAACGATTTTTACGAAGGTGTCTGTCTGTCTGTAGTCTGTCTGTCTGTCTGTCTGTAGCCACGATAACTTTCGAAAAAATGATCAGATTTGATTGAGCTTTGGCATACTTTTTTATGGTCGAAAAATAGAGAACGAGTTCGTTAACCAGCTATTTTGGATGAAAATCCAAAAAGTGAGCACATTTTGAAAATTTTTGAGACCACTTTTTTGGAAGATTTGAAAATTCTATGTACTATTATTAGTAGTACGCAAAATGACGAACAAAATATTTTTATGACTTTTCGTGATAAAAAAAAAATTACTGGAGTTATAGCATTTTCAAAATTCCAAAAAACAAACGAAAATGATCATTTTAAGCCGAAAAACGCACGATATGAAAAAAAGTCAAGAGGAGAAAAACGTTGATTCCTGAAAACCCTATAATATTTTCATGACAACTTTTTGAATTTTTCGAAAAATAAAAAATTCAAATTTTGATCGCACAAAAAATTAATGAAAAATCAAAAAAGCCATTTTGCTGTAAAACTATGCAAGATACCAGAAAAGGCCATCTCACCAAAATTGTGCACCTAAAAAAGATCTACAAATTTCTTATCATTCACTTCTTGATATGACGCGTATTTTTTGTTTTATTCGTAAAAAACAGCATTGAAAATAGAAAAATCAAATTTTCAGACGAATATTACCAGCTACGAAAAAATGACCGAAACAAAATTTGTTCATCCAAGGAAGAGGTACAAATTTATTGTGACTTATGTTTCGATAGGATGCGTGGTTTTTGTTTTATTCGTGAAAATAACATTGACAGTAAAAAAAATCAAATTTTTGAAAAAACAATGCAAGGTACGAAAACATATAAATGAACAAAAATTGTGCATTCAAAAAAGACTTACACACCCGTAATCAATTTTTGTGGTAAGAATATATTCAAAATGAAAAAATTAACTTTTTTGATAAACGGCACAAGGTAAAATAAAATGTTAACTAATAAAATTTGTCGCCTGAATTATATCATTACTTTTCATTTGAAATCAAATACAAATGTAGTAATTTGTATATGAAGAACATATAACACGAAGCACAAAGTGCGCGCTCAGTGTATTTACCAAATCGCACGCCGTAAGTGCGCTCAAACTTTTTTGTTTCTATCATACGGTTCAAATGATTTTCAAATCAAATATCGAGCGCGAAGCGCGAGTGTCTGGATGAGAATGTGTTCCTTAAGGTCGATAGAACCTTGAGTAAATAAAGTTCCTTTTCAGTCTAAAATAAAAGGAAATTTAACAATCACTTAATATGTAGAGGTTTTGATAATTTTATAATATTTGCACACAAACTTTTTCTTTTCATCGAAGTCGAACACGAAGTTCAAAAATCTAGAGGAGCCTAGCGTAAAGCGCGATGCAAATACGCCCGAGCGCGTAGCGCGAGGTGAATATATAATCGAGCGCGAAGCGCGAGATAAATATATGATCGAGCGCGAAGCGCGAGATCCAACAGTCGCGCGCCCTAGGCGCGCTCAAACTTGCGAGCGAAGCGAGCCGCGCGCGGAGCGCGCCATGAGAATGTGCCCGCGAAGCGGGCAGATTTTTTTGACTTCTAAGTTCACTCAATCCTGAGAGTTTCTATCCATTCCATCTTGATGCTACGTCGGGTTCAAAGATCCTATTCAAACTAGGGTTATGTGCGAAATGTGTTCTGGATACGTTTCACAATTTTACAAACATCAATTTCTGAAAATTAATAGAGGTTAAAAATTTTTAATTTCATAAAGTTCGATGCACTCAGAATCTCTCAAGTTAATTTCTGAACCTCTACTAACTTAGAAAAATAAACGTTTTGGTGTTTGTATTAATTTCGGTGAATAGCAATTTTTAATGCAAATCGTAGTTTTATCAAGAAAAGTCGTGAAGATGAATTGTTCGTCTTTTTTAGTGCTACCAGTAACCGTACATAGAATTTTTAAATCTTATAAAAAGTAGTCTCAAAAATTTTGAAAATGTTCTAACTTTTTGAATTTTCATCCAAAACCGCTGGCTGACAAACATGACCTTCATTTCAGGAGATTTGATGCGTGCAACAAAGCTCAATCCAATATGTCTATTCTTCCGAAAGTTATCGTGCTAATAAGCTAAAAATCTACAGACAGACACATTAGTAAAAACCTGTTTTTCGGATTCAGGGGGTCTCAAAACGTGGAGGTTTGACATGAAAGGAACCGGGGGGGAGGGGGGGTGGAAATTTTACACAAATCTAATACCTTGTCTGACGAGAATGTGAAAACAACAAATTTTTAATCAAATAAATTTCTTGAATCAAAGTTTACTTATTCCATTTGTGGTTATGAGTTGATATTTTCCAGTTAAAAGTTTAACTATTTGCTGGAAAATGCATAGGTTTTGTTGGAAATTCGTCTTTACGTTTTAAAAATGTATCTTGTTTGGTAAAAATGTCAACTTTATTGGTGAACATTCTAAAAACTAATGCGTTCTGGTAAAGGATTCAACTGATTTGTTCAAAATTCGCGTTTTTGTAATATTTACTGTAATTTTCATTTCTTCATAACAACAAAAAATATTAATCGGTACTACATTCGCGCTGTTGTTTTCATAATTAGGCTAACACCAAAAATATTTGAAGAGAAAATTATGTTTTATTTCACGAAGAAACTGCAGAGTTTGACATTATTTTAAAGGAATTGTTATCAACAGTGAAACGATGTGTTATATAATGCCTCATATTTAGTTTGAGCATCACTTTTAATTTATTTTCGCATAATTTCAGTGTAAAAGCGGCTTTTTGTTTTTAGAAATGATAAATCTATGCCAAAAAGATATTGTTTTATAGATTTATCTTGTGGAAATTGATGAAATATTTTGTAGAAATAAATGCTGCTACCAAGGATTAAAAAAATTATTTCGCCAGTTTTTGAAATCTGCGTGACATATTATCAAATATTTTCAGAGAGTGTTTTTACATCTACTTTATATAGATGATTAAAGTCTCGAAGTCTCTCAAGGTGGAATAATATACAAACATACGGTTACTTTAAACATAAATTATCTGAGTTTCTCAAGGTAACATAACTACGCACATGCGAGAGTTCAAATGCTACAAAATACATAAGTTTAAAATAAGTAAAATTTTCATCTCAATAAGCCTCGGAATAATCTATATACGCGACTCATACATGGGAAGGGGAAAGCACGAATATCTCAAAATGATATATGAACATAAAACGTCAGAATATTAATTAGTTACGCTGATCTCAATATTCTACGTTAATCAGTTTTTTCTACATTTTGAAAAAATGAGGCACCTTATTACTTTGATTTTAACCTTGGACGTTATTTTTAATTTTATTGGTAAGTAGAGAATAAATTAGTAACGTTTTCTTATATTTGTGTAGCAAGTATGCTGGAACATCTATTATACATTAATGAATGTAAAATAATATGCAAACTCTACGATAGTAAACCATTATTATTATTGTTAAGATTCCTTTAAGCATTTATTGTATATTGAAAGAATTCGGATTCGACAAGGGCCAGTACGCATCATGTGGCCTGTCGGCACAGAGCTTTTCCGTTTTGTTTTGTTGAGCCTTTTGGCTCTTTTTCAAATGAGTCCTCAAGTTTAAAATCTCTAAGAGGAGAATATAAGTCTTTTATTAACAATCGTTTTGGTTCTATAAGAAACCCTTTCCTTCAACAGCTCTGAATGGAAAGATCCGGCACAACGAAGAAAACCGCTGTAGTCAATACAGTTCACTATCTTCGACTTTTATTCTTTTATGGACTTTCATCAGTTTTTAAACAAGGTGCTTCAAGACGGATTGAGCTGAGGAAGGGAGAATTTTCATCTTTCAAAAAGGAAAATGCAGAGTTTCTTTGTGCGTGATCGGTGAGACGCAGTTGCGTCATCTTGTGTAACTTTGTTGTGACGCATTTTTTTTCGTTGCACTTTTTCATCACTTGAGCGTGATAAGTGAGACGCAGTTGCGTCATCTTGTGTAACTTGGTTGTGACAAATTTTCTTGTTGCATTGGTTCGTTACTTGAGTGTGATAAGTGAGACGCAGTTGCGTAACTTGGTTGTGACGCATTTGGTCGTTACATTTTTTTGTCACTGTTTTCTGGTGAAGTTTGAGACGGTGACCGAAGCTCATCATAATGAAAATGGGTTCACCTGAAATGTCTTACCCTCATGTTTTGGAGGAACAGAAAACTCTTTTTAATGAAATTTTCTATGAAATAGAAAGAGATGCGGAGCAAAGGAGAATCCTTCTCCTCAGTATTTTAGATCAAGATTGGACAATCTTGGAATCCTTTGGGACAAATGTCGACAAGTGGAGCATGTCTAATACGAATGTAAAGATTATATTCTGGAACATCTTCCCGGAAGTTCGGATGTCCAGCAGCTTGAAAGGCAAGTGGAGCCAGAAAATACTTCTGTCTTAAAACTTCCTCGAATGTCGATACCAGAATTTTCTGGTGAACATACCGATTGGTTAGAATTTCGCGATCTTTTTGATTCTTTAGTCATTCAACATGAAGTTCTTGATGATACGCAGCGTTTACATCATTTGAAAACTGGTTTGTCGGGTGAAGCTTTAACTATTGTTGAAAATCAATCTATTACAGTCACCAATTTTGAAAATGTGTGAAACCCTTCGAAAGCTCGGTATAAAAATGACAGAAGTCTGATTAATGCATATTTGAAATTATTCTATGATTTACCGGAAATAACATCTGATGTGATGGTTAATTTGAAAAAGATGCGAGATGCCGTTCTTAATGTAACATTAGCGCTTTCTAATTTAAGTCTTCCTTTTGATGAATGGGACGCGTTGTTAGTTTTTAGCCTACAAAGAAAATTGCATAAAGTTTCGATAATTGAACGGGAAAAGAGAAATAGCGAAAATACAGATTTTCCCACTTTCTCGAATTTTATGAAATTTTTAGATACTCGTATTCGCGCATTAGAAGCGATGGAAGTGAATAGAAAATCATCAGACAGTAAGTCAAAACAATCTAACCTAAATAATCAGAAGTCAACTGTTCATGCTCATTGAGCGAATCGAAATTTATTTGTTTTCATTGTAAAGGCGAACATAAAATTACAGGTTGCGATAAATTTAAAGGTTTATCAGTGCATGAACGCGAATCTTATATTCGAAAAAGCTCTCGTTGTTTAAAGTGTTCCGGTAAACATTATCAGAAAGATTGCAAAAGTGAAAGAACTTGCTTTCATTGTCGTGGAAAGCACAACAGTTTGTTGCACCGTCAAGATACTAACTCTAGTAAAAATGTAAAGATTGTTCAAAATCAAAACAATGATGATGAAAAATGTCAACCTACGATTACTTCGCATGCAAGCTCAACTATTAAAAATCGGAGGTCGAAGTTTTTAGCTACTGCGCGCGTTCTTGTGATAGCTCCAAATGGACGGAGAGTATTGCTCGAGCATCATTAGATCAATGTTCGGAATCCTCATTTATTTTTGAAAATGCAACGCAATTATTGCGCTTGAGACGCGAACGTGTAGATGCGTCAGTTGGCGTTGTTGATGGCGCAACGGTCGGATCGATTTCTTATTCGGTATCTTTTAAATTACAGTCCCCTAGACTCACGGAGATTAGTATTCCCATGATTGCCTTTGGGTTTTAAAAAATAACTTCATACGTGTCGCCTACATTTATTGTTGAAGATTTGTCCAAACAATTTCATGACCTTGAGTTGGCTGATCACTATCCAGTTGCAAACTAAAATATTGATTTATCGATAGGAGCTGATGTATACGGCCTAGTTTTGAGAGACGGACTTCGTAAAGTACCTTTTAGTTCTTGTATCGCTCAAGAAACGATGTTTGGTTGGGTAATGATGGAACCCTTTAATCATTCCGAACCTACCACTACTATTAAAGTACATAACATCTCAGCCGCGTTAATTAACGAAACTTTGCAAAAATTTTGGAAGTTAGGAGAAGTTCCGAAAGAAAATATATTATCAGGTGAAGATGTTGAGTGCGAATCGCATTTTGCTTCCACCCACACTCCTGATTCTGATGTTCGCTATGTAGTTAGGCTTCCATTTGAAACGCCAACATCAGAACTTGTTGATTCCAAGAAAATAGCTTTATCAGCTTTTCAACGTCTTGAAAAGAAATTGGAGCAAAAGCGTTTGATTAAAAAAGATTATTCTAACTTTATGACAGATTATAGTTCTGAGGGTCAGATGTCTGAAATCTTATCAGAAGATGATCAATATTTTCAAGTATTTATTCCTCATCACCCAGTTATAACGGAACAAAGTAGTACAACCAAATTACGAGTTGTTTTTTAACGCGTATAGTGTTACTTCCGTGAATAAATCTCTTAACGATTCTTTATATATTGGACAAAAGTTGCAAAATGATTTAATTGCCATAATTTTGCGTTGGCGTTTACATAAGTATGTGTTAGCTGCTGATATTAAATGAATGTTTCGACAAATTCTCGTAGCGCCTAAAGATCGTAAATATTAGTGTATTTTTTGGCGTGAAAACCCTAAAGATAAATTAAAAGTTTTTGAATTAAATACCGTCACCTACGGAATGGCTAGTTCTCCGTTTCTCGCAAATAGCGTCATGCGTCAGCTTGCCGATGATGAGAGAATGCGCTTTCCTTTAGGCGCTGCAATATTAGAAAACAAAACATACGTCGATAACGTTTTTATCGGTGGTGAATATAAGCATCTTGCTCTCAAGAAAATAAATCAAACGATTCAATTAACTAAATCTGGCGGTATGTCACTTCATAAGTGGGCTAGTAATTCTGAAGACTTGTGAAGTGATCTTCACACAACAGATCATAATTTTGCTTTTGAGTTTCCCTTTGAAGAAAACTCGGGCTTAAAAATTCTTGGAATTTTTTGGAAACCTTCGGACGATATTTTTCATCTTGATGTTATCGAAATGACTTCAGGAAGAATCACAAAAAGACATATTTTGTCTTCAGTTGGAAAGTGATTTGATCCTCTTGGTTGGCTTTCACCTAAGTATTGTCATTACTACAAAAATATTCCTGCAATCTTTATGGCTCATTAAAGTATCATGAGATGATAAGCTACCTCCTGACATAGTTAAACAATGGAAACAATTCAAGGAGGAATTACCTCTAGTTTCAAGAGTGCTGATATCTCGTCGGGTATTTCTTGGACATGACGTTTTAACTGCTGAATTACACGGTTACAGCGATGCTCCTAAATTTGCTTACGCGGCTGTAGTATACCTACGTGTTGTTCTGCTAGCCGGAGAAATTGAAGTTAATCTACTTATGGCAAAATCTAAAGTTGCTTCGATCAAAACTGTGAGTATTCCTAGACTTGAGATATGCTGGATTGATTCCGAAGCTGTTCTTAGATGGCTTCAAAAACAACCGTCTACTTGGCCAGTATTTATTGCCAATAGAGTTTCGAAAATTCAAGTTTCTATTCCTGATGCCCTGTGGCTTTATGTCCAATCCAAATACAATTCTACAGTTCCTGCGTCTCGCGGTATTGCAGTTTCCTCATTGTTTAGTAATAATCTCTGGCGAAAGGGGTCAAAATGGTTCTCTGAAAATCCAGACTCTTGGCCAAAAATTAAACTTCAATTTGAGCAGAAAGTTCATGTCGACGTCACTGAAATACCATGGAGTACCATGTTGTTAGATCGGATCTCAACTTGGGCTCGCCTTCTTCGTGTAACCGTATACGTGTTACATTTTATCCGATCTATCAAGGTTGAAGATAAAATAAACGTGCCCTTATCTAGTTATGAGATCAATCAAGCTTCGAATTTTTAGATTCGTTATGCTCAAAAAAAAACTTCTTTTAATGAGCTTAGTTGCCTAGAAAGGCAAGTAACGATGTCTCATTCTTCTCCTTTGCAAAGATTCAATCCTATTCTAGTTGAGGCTGGAATTCTTAGACTCGATGGAAGGTTAAAACATTCAACTTTACCTATGCAAACTAAATTTCCGGCTATACTGCCAAAACATCGTGTTTCTACCTTGATTGTAGAACAACTTCATGAAAACTTACTACATGCAGGGACGCAGTTAACTCTAGGTGTTTTGTGCGACAAATTTTGGATCATAAGCGCAAGAAACCTCGTCAAAAATAAAATACACAATTGTGTCACCTGTTTTCACGATAAAGCCAAAACTGTTACTCAGGTTATGTCAAATCTTCCGAGAGCTCGTTGCTCACCTTCAAGACCTTTCTTGCACACTGGATTAGATTATGCCGGACCCTTTTTTGTTCAAACAATTTCAGGTCACGGCTCGAAATCACATAAAGCATATATTGCTATTTTTGTTTGCTTTTCCAGCAAAGAAGTTCATTTGGAGTTAGTCTAAGACTACTCAGCGTCTGCGTTTTCAGCAGCTTATAAACTTTTTGTCTCAAGACGCGGTCTGTCCAGTGATATGTACAGCGACATTGGTACGAATTTCCGCGGTGCCGAGCTTGAACTTCGTAACGCTCTTCGTGACGCTACTCAAGATTCTAATTTAATTGCATATTTAGCTTCGCATGGTACTAATTGACATTTTATACCTTCCGCTGCTCCTCATTTTGGAGGACTGTGGGAGGCGGAAGTAAAAAGTGCTAAAACTCATCTTCTTCAAGAGTTCAATATTGTTTTGTGCGAGATAGAATGTTGTCTCAACTCTCGTCCTTCGTCTCCCTCGAGTGACGACCCGAATTTTTGAAACGTTTTTACACCAGGCCATTTTTTAGTTGGTTCAGCACTAAAAATTGGACTAGAACCGTCCGTTTCACACGTAGCCGAAAACCGTTTATCCCGCTGGCAACTCTTACGTAAAATTACTGAAGATTTTTGGCGCTCATGGCGACGAGATTATGTTCATTCATTGCAAAAGCGGTATAAATGGAAGTATAATAGAATGTAATTCAGGCGATGATAAGATTGTTCGTGTAGTCAACGTTAAGACTGCCAACTCTGAATTTGTTAGACCAATCACTCAGCTTGTTCATCTATCAGTAACATAAACTATTTGTGTAAACGTAATCGATTCTTTAAAATTATTGCAATTTTTGTTCGAACTGGTATACGCATTTCTATTTGTTTTTATAGTTTAAATTTCGAGCGCTATCACGTCGAAAGGTGGCCGGTATGTTTAGATTACTTTAAGCATTTATTGTATTTTAAACAAATTCAAATATCGAGAGTGAGCTTGCGCTTGCAAGGGATCGATTCAGTGTTCGATATTTTGCAAGTATAATAATTAAACAGATTTTGAGGATTTGTTCATCCTAATTAGTATTTTATAGTTTTTTCAATGAAAACATTATACCTCAGAAGATTCAATTATGACAGCTCTTTGCCAAATTTTCAAGTTTCAAAGCCGACATATGAAATTTTTCTATTTAAAATTCAAAAGTTTGGAAGTTTTTTGCATTTTTGAAAAAATATCTCTTAGAGGGAAAACCAAAAAAATCTGGGATTTGTAGGATTGTAAATTCGTTATGTTGGCGTAGGTGACGCAACCAATTTAAAATTTTTACAATTTCCTTCTATCACTGTGTAAGTAATGTTTAAAATGTTACACAATCGTGTTCTTTTCGAATTTTTTCACAATTATAGGTTCCTCATCAATTCGAATAAAAAATCAGATATATTTTAGAATTATTCGGAAAACTTGAAGTTCACAATTTATGTTGATATTCAAGTATAACTTGCATCCGAAAAAGATATTCGCCTTTTCTTTACTTGGCAGTGATTCCCTACCAAGATTCATTAACAGGCTGCAACCGACTCATACGAAATGAAATGGAATAATCAAAATAAGCTTTTACTCATTTTAATACATTTTAAAAATGACAAATTCATAAATTTGTTTTGCATTTTTACAGAAATAACATCAGGTGTGTCGGACAAAACAAGGGACTTTCTGAAAAATTTTGGGAGCACTAGTCAACATTCGAATTCTGAAGGTAACCCTAGTACAAATTAAAATTGATAACACAAATGTTAATTGATAAACAGTCCAAATCCGATTTACCAATTCCTAGAACTGCTGGCCCACGCAGTTTCTTAGCGGGCAGGGAGAGAGGCGGTTTCGATTTTTATAAATCAAATTACTATTTTCTCTTAATTTGCAATAATATAAGATAACTAATCTCTCTACAGAACATCGCGCTCTATTACGTCGGGTGTGTCATTAGGTTCAACCCTTCTACTTGTGTGGTTACGGTTGTGTGTACTGAAAAATATTTAAATATGTTCAAAAAACACGTCATTGAATTAATTTTCATTGAGTTAAGGCATTTTATTCCAACATGATGTTCCCTTAATAATTGTCCGGAAAAAACGCTACTGATGCTTGTTCGATAATGATACTTTTATTAGTATTATTTGGTTTTCCATAACAAAATAGAACTAAGTAGGGGATACTATCCTAGAGTAATTGTATATTATGGAATTACACAATATTTGCACGAGTATTTCTCTCGATCTAATTTTCCCACTTTTTCCACTATTTATGAATCGTATGGAAATAGTTAACTGAAAAGTTGACATTTTCCATACTATAAATTATTTTTCTCAATTTTCCTAAAATGTACAACTTTTCGTGATCTACTCTAGGGTGGTACTCGTATATCCTACTTGGTCCTATTTTGTTGTGGAAAAACAATTATTACTAATAAATTATAATTACTAGTAGAAGTATTATTATCAAAAAAGTACAAGTATCATTGTTTCAAAGGAAATTATTAAATAAAAATCATGTTAGAATAAAATGCCTTAACTAAACGGAAATTCATTTCGGGACGTGTTCTATGGACCTAATGAAACACCTAACGAAAAAGAGCGTGGACTTCTGCAAAGGGGTTAGTAATCTCATATTATTGCGAATTCAAAAAAAAATACTAATTTCATTCACAAAAAACTACGGAGAAATCAATCATAACAAAATAATTCGATAATCATGAATTCTTATTATTCTGAGATTCTTATGCGTCTTTATTTTATAAAAGACTTGTTATTATGTGAGAAGTTGTAGGCTGCGGAAGCTACGATCATGGTTCTTTAAAGCAACCAATCCCGACGCAACTGGAACGTGTACGTCATCCGCTTCTGCTCCTTCTGTCCTAGAAGGTAAGCAAGAGCGGGAAATTTACGCGAGATAACATCGGGCAACACTGTTCCTTGGAGTCAGGTCTCTAGCCGCGGGTAATCTTACGTGGCAGGCGGGACAGTTGGAGATGAAGTTTCACCTCTGGATACGTTTTTAGAGCTAGCAATCTTTGTAGAATGTTATGAGGAACAGTGTTGACGGACCAGATGAAGTGATCCCAGAAGAACAGCCTTTTGCATGCGGTTCGCGATGGAATGAGCCTGACGCTGGCAAGCCGGAATCTTGTTGAGCTGACTAATAAATGAAGCTTTCATACCTCCAAGACAGCCGATTATGAGAATTACAAGATGGACTTTGAAGCCTTGGTAGAGCCTGCTCAGCTCGAAAAGAAGTGCTTGATATTTCGCCCGTTTTTCTTCCTCCTTTGCCGTGATATTACCATCGGCTGGTGCCGAGAATTCAATCACGTAAATGATCTTGTTCTTCAGATCTTGGAGGACAATATCAGGCTTCGTAGCACTGATACGTTGAGTGGTGGAGAATGAGAAATTCCAGTAGATCTTACACTGATCATTCTCCACAACGGACTCGAGATCCCCCTGGGCGTATGGCAAGACGGGCAATAGATCAACACCACAGAAGTGCCTCAGATGGTTATATAACACTTTTAGAGCCGCATTGTGTCTCTCTCTATACCCGTATCGTGCATATTTTGAGCATCCACTGAGAACATGTCCAAGTGTTTCTGGCTCTTGCTTGCACGCTCGGCAGTTGGTATCGCCTACAGGTATATTCATCATGCGCTCGCGGTAAACTAAGGTGTCTATAACGCCATCTTGACAAGCAAAAAGAAATCCCTCAGTCTCCGATTTTACTCCAGCAGACTTGAGAAACATGTTGGACAGACTCATCGAGAGCTCTTCTCTACGTATAATGCCGTAGAATTTACCATGAAGGGGCTTGTCAGCATGTTCTCTTAGTAGAAGCGTATGTTCTGCTTCCTGTACACGACTTTTGAGCACCAAAGGTGTTAGTGATGCTAGGCCATGTGTAGTGTCGCTGGAATCAAATGGGAGGCCAAGCTCCTCTGCGGCCCTATCTGCGGCACGATATAGAAACGCTGCAGCATTGACGACTTCATGTTGATGTACTAATCGCATAAGAAAATCTGTGCTATTTAGAACTGAGCAGGCTGTAGCCAGAACCGTTCTGCGATAAAGACACTCTAAGCTCAGCAAGCCTCTACCCCCTTTATCTCGAGGGAGGTATATTCGAGGTACGGAAGATCTAGGATGATGACTTCGATGGATTGTCATCATCTTGCGTGTGCTTCGGTCAAGTTGCTTCAACTCATCGACGTTCCATTTTACTGCACCAAACGTGTAGAGCAGTATAGGAACGGCCAGCATATTGGTCGCCTGGATCTTATTCTTTCCAGATAATTCGGAAGCCCAAATTTTTCTGAGAATTTGGCGATACCTTTTTCCAAGGGCCGTTTTTAACGCACGCACATCATGGGTTTCCGCTTGCGGTATTCCAAGATATGTATATGTTTCTCCAATACCAAGATGTTGAATGGTATTTCCGCCTATGAGTTGAACATCCTGATCGTGAAGCGATGATGTAGTTTCTAATCTTCCTTGGCGTAGGTGGACGCAGGCACACTTGTCGAGTCCGGAGCTCATGCCAATCGCTTTAGAGTACCTATTTACCGCTTCCACAAGGATGTTAAGGTCCTCTTTCGAGGAAGCAAAGAGTTTAAGGTCGACCATGTATAAAAGGTGGTTGACCTTATATTCTCTTTTGTTCGGCGGGCCACATAGGTATGCAGAGCTTTTGCCTCGGAGCACAATAGATAGAGGCAAGAGGGAGATGCAGAAAAGTATCGGACTCAGAGAGTCTCCTTGGAAGACCTCCCTCTTGTATGTGATATAGCTTGTAGTCACTTGTCTTTTGTCAGATGTTATGACAAATCTTGTCCGCCACAAGAGCATAAGCTCTTTTATGCATCTCACTATTTTTGGATGCACCTCCATGCACTCAATGAGCTTAATAAGTAGCTCATGGTTCGTGTTATCGAATGCCTTACGGTAGTCAATCCAAGCCATGGACAGATTGTGTCGATACCTGATCGAGTCCTGGGTAATACACTTGTCTATTAACAGGTTCTCCCTGCAACCTGCCAGACCTCTCTTGCATCAAGCCATTTCCCTTTCGGGGTAGGCGTGACTTGCTCGGTTGGAGAAAGGTAGTGTGTATATGGGTGTATAGGTATAGAGTAGATAGGTATATGTTAAATAGGTATATAGGTGTAAGGTATGTAGGTATATAGGTAGAAGGTAGATAGGTATATAGGTGTTAGGTATAAATATTTTAGATTGATCTGGAATTCTCGTGTTATTTATTTAAATGACACGTTTATTCCGCAACACTGCTCCGACCCAGGTTGTTGATCATTCTCTCTAGCGATCACCCCAAGTGAAGAGCCTCACAAAATTGTTATGTATGGTTCCCCACTTGGGCCCATTAGTATCCAAGGTCTTTGTTTCAGACGTCATTCATTCTATTGCCACTCTGTTTACAAACTATTTCTCGCAACACTTTTATGTCCTGGCATACTACTCTAGCTTCCTTCACGTCCATGCATTTTCTCATGCAAGCTCTTGTGTTTCTATGGCTTCTTATGTCTCTTCGGATTAATGTCTCATTTACAGATTCTAACCATTCATTCGGTGGTTTACCTCTGGACATTCTGCTATTAACTTTACCTTTATATACTTGTTTGGTCAGTCGTTCATCTTTCATTCTTTTAAGATGACCGAACCATCTTAACTGATTTCTTTCCTATGTGTCAACTATTGTCTCTTTTGCACCACATTCTTTGAGGATTGTCTCGTTTCGGACTTAGTCCATCAGTGTTTTCCCGCACATTATGCGCAGAGGTTTCATGCCGATCGCGTTAATTTTACTCCTGTCCTTTTCTTGTCAGGTACATGTCTCGCTAACGTATAGTACAGTCGGTACGAATATAGAATTATATATGACCATTTTAACTTTTCTTGATATGTTTTTATTTGTGAGAATGGACCCTGCTCTACCGATAACCTGCTTACCCTTATTTATGCGCCTATCTAACTCCCCATCTATTTTTCCGTCGCTAGTGAATAGACTACCTAGATATACGTACTGGTCAACTTGTTCTAATCTCTCATCATTTAGGACAATGTTGCATATTGTTTTCTCACTTTTTCCCTCAAACACCATGATTTTTGTTTTATTTACGTTAATTTTGAGTCCCATGTCCTTCATGCTTGTATTAAGTTTATTCAACATTCTTTGCAAGTCCTCGACTGATTCTGCCATAACAATCTTGTCATCTGCGAAAGCTAACCCACGTACCTTGACTGTTGGAGATCTACACCTTCTTCGTCGAAGATTGCAGTTCTTAGACACTTATCCATGAATATGATAAATAGCCACGAGGACATAACGCATCCTTGTTTCACGCCTTGCATAATATCGAACCAGTCCCTCAGTTTCCCATTTACCCGTACACTCGCTTTACTACCTTTATATATTGTTTTTATTGCTTGCAGTAGCCCTCCATTTACTCCGTACTCTTTAAGGACTTCCCAAAGTTTACTTCTATTTACCTTGTCAAATGTTTTTTCTAGGTCAATAAATGCACAGAAAACTGTCTTTCCAACTCTCAAGCTTTTTTCTGTGAGCTGTCTTAGACTAAATATCTGATCTGTACATGATCTTCCTGGCATAAATCCACTTTGGACTTCCCATTTCTTTTCTTCTGTAATTTCCATTACCCTACGAATAAGTATTTCTGAGTATATTTTACTTACGGTCCTTAGAAGGCTGATACCTCTGTAATTACTGCAGTTGCTTTTATCTCCCTTTCTTTTGTATATTGTTACGATAATCGCTTTTCACCAATCGTCTGGGACTTCCCCCGTCTCGATACATGAATTTATCAATTCGTACAACCTGTGAGGTATGTACTCGCCACCGTATTTAAGCATTTCAGCGCTGATACTGTCCACACCAGCAGCCTTACCGTTTTTCAAGTTCTTTATTATGTCTCTGACTTCAGTGACACAGACTTTTTCAATTGGGTTTTCTAATGCATTTTGTTCTATGTCGCAGTTTTGTTGTCCTATAACTTCACCTCCTAATAGTTCTTTAAAAGAGTCTTTTAAAGCGTCTACTATCCCGTCTATATCATATAGCATTTCACCTTTGCTGCTTCTCATGCTCGCAAACTCTGTATTTTTACTTTCCTTCAACTGTTTATATAATAGTTTCATAATTCCTTCAAAGCTGTTTTGTATTTTCCTCTCTTCTTCTGTTCTGATTTTCTCTTTACTCTCTTTGACTAGTAGTTTAACTTTTCTCTTTTTGTGTCTGTAATCATTTTCAAGTCTATTTCTCTCCTCATCGCTAAGACCTGTAATGTGCAACTTTCTTTCGTGCGGTTCTTTCTGTTTTTTTGGGCTGCCTCAATTTTATCATTCCACCATGCATCACCAGATTTTCTTCCTACAACCGCCGTGCCACATACTTCGGTCGCAGTTTCAACGATGATATCCCGTAGTAAAGTCCACATGCCCTCTAAATCTTTATTGTTTAATAACCCCTTCCAAATTGTCTCATCTATACGTTTGTTTAACTTATTTTGAAGGTCTATTCGCACTTCCGGTTTCTGTAAATTTTCAAACTTTATTCGCGTTTGTTTTGTTTTTGTTGTTCTCTTTCTTCTCCATCCCCGCACCAAATTTAATTGGAGACTAAGAGGTAATGATCAGTATTGCATTCGGAACCCCTCATCACTCTAGTATCTTTAACTAGTTCCCTTAGTCTTTCACCCGCAATAACAAAGTCAATTATACTGTGGCTATTTCCTTTACTCCAGGTGTACATGTGGATCATTGTATGTCTAAACCAAGTACTTGTAATAAATAGGCCCTTTTCTAAGCATAAGCTAACTAATTTTTCCCCGTTATAATTTTTTCTTGTTGCATCCCCAAATTTACCTAGCACCCTTTCTGTATCTGTATCCTGACGTTGGACACCGACCCATCCTTTCATATCTCCTAGCAGAATTATTCTTTCACCTTGATCGCAAATACTTATTGTATCATTTAAAGTGTCCCAGAAGGCATCTTTTACTTCTCTCGGGTCACTATCAACTGAGGCGTAGCACGCTATGATAAATAATCTTCTGATTCCTACCTTCATTTTAGCCCGCAACAATCTGGGAGATACAAACCCATGATCTTCGAGATGTTGTCTTGCTTTTTCATTCATGATTAAACCGACCCCCTGACTACGATGTGATTCACTGTCTACTCCTGACCATATTTTGAAACCGCCTTTCAACACCCCATTTTCTATGTTTCTACTTTCGCAAACCTTTTTCTTCGTCTCAGGTACACATAAAATATCTAGTTTCCTTGCATGCATAGTTTCTCGTAGTTCTCTTACTTTAATATCATTCACTCCTCTAGCATTCCAAACACCCAGTCTCCATTCATCGCCTGAAACTCGACCTTTACGTTTACCGTGTGTATGCATTTCGTCAATCAAAGTTTCAGTCCATTCCTAAGCTACTTTATTGTTTGTATTATTCATGTTTAGATTGTACACCCAACTATCATCTTTATGCGCGAGATTTGTTTTGTGAGCTGAAATCATGTCCAAGTTAAGTGATTATTCGTCGTACGGTGGATAGTCTAGTTGTAACGTCAGTCCCACCAAAACTTCTGTTACTGGAATGGTGGGAGGGGGGGGGGGGTGAGGACAGAGAAAGGAAACCGAGAGTCTCAATTGGTTGGTGATTTGAACTGTGGAGGTTACCAGCCTTCAGCAGCGTTGTATTAGATAGGAGTTAATATGTGCCCATCTGCTGAATCCCGGCCTACCTCTAAGCGAGGAGCCAATAAGTCGTTTTTTTTTGTTTTTTTTTTTAAATTGAAAAAGGGTAAAATTTTATTTATTCATTTATTTTTTTTTCATTTATTTTTTTATTTATTTATTTTTTTTTATTTTATTTATTTATTTATTTATTCATTTTTAATTCTCAATGTAAAAAGCCTCTGAAATACCGTAATTTCCCTGATTTATCGCGTGCAAATTCTTTGAAAAGGGATCAAAATAATATTACAAAAACTCATCGAAAAACCATAAAATTAATTCCTGGAATTTGTCAAAAAGAAGCCCTACCCGAACATGTCAGGATTTTGAAGAAAGAAAAGATTTGAAATTTCTTTCAAACCATTAAAATCAATTGGAAATTCCTTCGCATACCTAATTCTTTAAAATTCGATAAAGAGCCATATATAAACATATATATCAAATTTTCTCCTGCTTGAAACATTGAAATACTTATAACAATTGAACTGAAATATCACAAGTTTAAGGGAAACTTAAAATGCATTTAGTAATGTTTAGAAACAGCGCGTCAAGTGAAACATCATCAGTTTAATTTTTGAGTTTTTAACCGCTTTGAAGTATCTTTAGAGTTCACCCCCCCCCCTATATCCTTAAATGAGGCACGATAGTCTAAAATTTTTATCAAGAGATTTCATCATTATTTGAAGCTTTTAGCTTTGAAAATTTTGTTTTAGTAAAATTAATACAAATAAATAATTTCGCGCAAAAAGTAAGCACTTCAGTTTACAAGAAAATTTCGTTTTCGAGTAAAAGTGTGACTTTATGTAAGTTTGTTCACCACCAGAATTTTTTTCTTTAACAAATGTTTTATGAAATCATATGGAAAATTAGGATAAACGAATTTGTACAAGGGGAAATGATTCTGAAAAACAGCTGTTAATTCTATTGCAACCGCGTAAGGTGGTTCAGCGCAAATTTGTAGATAAAATTTAGGCGAAAAATTTTGTTAAATAAAATGTTATTGTAGCTTGTGCCCTTTTTCCAGGTACCTCATTTTTTATTTTAAATATTTTTCCATAAAAAGAGTTTATAACAAATTAAAAGAAAATCTACTGGTCCTATCTCAAAATTAGTAATAACAAATTTGTTGATGCTTTTTGGATTGGAACAAAAACAACGCGTCCTATCAAAAAATTATTCATGACAAATTAGAATGAGTGTTCACTCTTTTTTGGAAGAGCAACTTCTTTCTATACATTTCTTTTATAGCTTATGTCGTTTGTGCAAAAATTAAATTTCTTATTTTTAGAATAGTTTTTTACGAATAAAAGAAAAATTACGCATTCGCACAAAAAGCTATTAATAACAAGTTCGTAGCTCTTTCTTAATTGAACCAATTTTGTCTTATTTTTTTTGTTCGTAGATTGTGTCGTTTGTCCAAAATTTTTTTTATTTTTAATGTTATTTTTTACGATTAAAACAAAAGTTGCGCATCCTATCAAAAAAATAGTGATTTATACCGATTTTGTAGATCTTTTTTGGGTGAATAATTTTTATCTATTATTTTTGTTATATCTTGCATAGTTTGACCGCAAAATGGAGTGTTTGATTTTTCATTATTTATTGTGCGATCAAAATTTGCATTTTCGTTTTTTCAAGAAAGTTCAAAAAGTTGTCATGATAATCTTGTAGGGCTTTCAGAAAGCAACGCTTTGCTTTGCTTGGATTTTTTCTTATCGTGCGTTGTTTGTCTTAAAATGTCAATTTTCATTGTTTTTTTTTAGATTTTCAGAATGCTATAACTCTGACAACGACGACAGGCAGACACCGGCATAAAAACTATCTTTTCTGACATAAGGGGTCTCAAAATGTCGACATTCGATGAAATCCATGAAAGTCAGTTTGCACCTGAAACAAATACCTTCTCATTATGATGAAAATGTGATAAATCATTATTTTTTCTGCGATCAAAATTTGAATTTTCGATTTAAGAAAAAAACTCAAAAAGTCGTTATGATGATCTTGTATGGCTTTCAAAATGTAACGTTGTTCTATTCTTGACTTTTTTCCATATCCTGCGTTTTCTGGCATAAATGTTAATTTTTTTTTCATTTTGAAAATGCTATACCTCTCATAATTTTCTCTTCATTAGAAAAAGTCGTGAGAATACATTGTTCGAATTTGTGAGTACTACCGACAGCCGTACATAGAATTTCTGAATTTTGAAAAAAATTGTCAAAACATTTTTGAAAATGCTCTAACGTTTTGAATTTTCATCTAAAATAGCTCGCTAACAAACCTGTCCTTTCGTTTTACACACTTAATAAGTGTGCCAAAGCCCGATCCAATCCGAGTAGTTCTTCAAAAGTTATCCGGTATAACGAAGACAACGACAACGACTACAGACAGACACCGACGTAAAAACTATATTTTATGACTTAGGAACTCAAAACGTCGACATTGTATGGAATCGACTAAAGTAATTTATCACTTAAAACCAATACCTTCTTATTATCATAAGATTGTAAAAATACCTGCAACTTTTTAGTGCTGTTGGAAATGCATATTTGAAATCAATTTTTAATGATTTTTAAAGGCGAAAATGTAAAGCAAAAATTAAATTTACGAATGTACATTTTGAATAACTTTCATGCTCAACACATTGCAGCAATATTTTTTGTTTTAGTCAAAGGAAACACAAATAACGAGGGCATCTTTATTTTGACCCTTAACTTTGGGTTTCGCTGAATAATTTCATTAACAAAAGACCCCTGTATTTCTTCTTACAGAATCAGTGAATACACCACCACGAATGCTGCCTCATCCAGCAGGTAATCAAAAAAATAAAATACAGTCTTAAACAAATATTACAGAATCGTGCCGAAACATCCAATCTTTCATCCACACGGAGTTACCGTTTTTTTGCATGATAAAATTTTTTTTTTTTTAAATCATTCAACTTTTTAATGCTTTTGAAAATGCATATTCAAAATAAATTTTTAATGATTTGATAAGAAGAAATGTAAAGCAAAGATTAAATCTATGAAAGAAAATTATGAATATCTTAATACTAAACACTCATAAAAAAAAAATGTAATTCATATTGTTTTGAAATATGATAAAGGGGTACAATTTATTGTGAATGAAAACTTATATATTTCTGGGTTTATTTAAAGAAAACAACAATAACGAGGGCATTTTTATTTCGAAAATTTACTTTGGGTTTCGCTAAAAAATTTCATTACCAAAAAATCCCTATATTAATTCTTACAGAATCAATGAATTCACCACCACGAATGCTACCTCATGCACCAGGTAATTTAAAAAATAAAATACAATTTCAAACAAATATTACAGAATCTTGACAAAACATGCAGTCTTCCCCCCACATGGAGTTACCGGTTTTGTTTTGTTTTGCATGATAAGAAAATATAAAAAAATCATTCAACTTTTTAATGCTTTTGAAAATGCATGTTTAAAATAAATTTTTCATAATTTGGTAAGAGGAAATGTAAGGCAAAGATTATATATATGAAAGAAAATTTTTAATATCTTACATATTAAACACTTATTATAACAAATTCAATTCATATTGTTTCGAAATATGACAAAGAGGTACAATTTGCTGTAAACGAAAACTTATATATTTTTGGTTTTATTTAAAGAAAACAAAAATAAC
>CAKNYM010053471.1:0-34562 GCA_932195095.1 Andricus curvator
ATAAGGTCAAAACATATTCTTGCTATGTACGCTTACTTCACTTATTGTAAAGTCGTTTCATACCGTAGCAGTTGAATAAAAATCTCTATTGATTTTAGTTACTAAGAAATGAGGATTTAAGGGTATACTACTACTTGGATGTTTAGCGTACAAAAGCACCCCCAAAAACATGCTGTATACCCGATAAATCGTTCATCTTTCTAGTTCGTGGGTATGAATCTTTTGATTCGGTCCGCCTGATCGTCAAAATATAAAAGTTTTAGTCAAATCTATCATAGCGTTTTTGAGGAAAAAAAACATTTTGCTAAAATAAGCATTTTTCCATTAAAATACATGTAAAAATCGAAACTTTGAACAAGTGTTTGTCTAAAAACGGTCCATTTTTCTGACATTTTTATGTCGAATTTTTAGTTTGCAGGTTCGAAAATACAAGAAAATTTTTTTTTTACAATTTTTTATCATAAGGCTTTTTTCTGTACATTTGGTGCGGGGTCCTTTTATTAGTTAACATTTTATTTTAGCTTGTGCCGTTTATCAAAAAAGTTAATTTTTTCATTTTGAATATATTCTTACCACAAAAATTGATTACGGGTTTGTAAGTCTTTTTTGAATGCACAATTTTTGTTCATTTATATGTTTTCGTACCTTGCATTGTTTTTTCAAAAATTTGATTTTTTTTACTGTCAATGTTATTTTCACGAATAAAACAAAAACCACGCATCCTATCGAAACATGAGTCACAATAAATTTGTACCTCTTCCTTGGATGAACAAATTTTGTTTCGGTCATTTTTTCGTAGCTGGTAATATTCGTCTGAAAATTTGATTTTTCTATTTTCAATGCTGTTTTTTACGAATAAAACAAAAACTACGCGTCATATCAAAAAGTGAATGATAAGAAATTTGTAGATCTTTTTTAGGTGCACAATTTTTGTGAGATGATCTTTTCTGGTATCTTGCATAGTTTGACAGCAAAATGGCTTTTTTGATTTTTCATTAATTTTTTGTGCGATCAAAATTTGAATTTTTTATTTTTCAAAAAATTCGAAAAGTTGTTATGAAAATATTATAGGGTGTTCAGGAATCAACGTTTTTCTCCTCTTGACTTTTTTTCATATCGTGCGTTTTTCGGCTTAAAATGTTCAATTTCGTTTGTTTTTTGGAATTTTGAAAATGCTATAACTTCAGTAATTTTTTTTTTTATCACAAAAAGTCATAAGAATATTTTGTTTTTCATTTTGCGTACTACTAATAACCGTACATAGAATTTTCAAATCTTCCAAAAAAGTGGTCTCAAAAATGTTCAAAATGTGCTCACTTTTTGGATTTTCATCCAAAATAGCTGGTTAACGAACTCGTTCTCTATTTTTCGGCCATAAAAAAGTGTGCCAAAGCTCAATCAAATCTGATCATTTTTTCGAAAGTTATCGTGGCTACAGACAGACAGACAGACAGACAGACTACAGACTACAGACAGACAGACACCTTCGTAAAAATCGTTTTTTCTGACTCAGGAGGTCTCAAAACGTGGAGATTTGATGAAAACCGACTATGTCAAATTTTACATAAAACCAATACCTTCTCATTAGAATGAGAATGTAAAAATACGGTGCAGGACATGTTAATCATTAAAATAAAAGGCATTGTAGTATTTTGAAGAATCATATATTTATTTGACGAATCAAGGCTGCCTGATGAATGCATCCAATTTATATATTTCTCGTTTAGCCCATTCAATTGCCTTCTTATTGAACTGTTTGTGGAAAAATTCATTCATTCGTGCTTCTCCCATCTTCGGGAGAGGTTCATTAACTATAAGTATGGCAATATTGGGTTCGCAGTTGCGTATGTTCGCACAGAGTGGATATATTCTTCTCTCAATTACGTAGCTTCTATTCAATCCTGACATTCGTAGAGTAAATGAAACATTAAGATCCGCCATTGATATACCATCGAAGATGCTAAGCTTCGATATGGCGATATAACGGCCTACTACAAACGCAAATCCAAGTTTCTTAGTTCCTCGACTAACTTTCACTACGTCATATCCTATAAGTTCCGGTAGTGGGTCAGGAGATATGCTTCTGCTTCGAACTGGACGCTTTTCATGGATGTATTGAATTGGTGATATTTCTGCAAGAATTATACAAGTTTATTTATGAGCAAATATTATAAGAATTTTCATTATATGGGCCATTATTTCTAAAGTGTACCCTCTCAAAAAATCGAAGTTGCCTGATCCAAGTCAAACTTGGTCAAAGTGTTGTGCTATTGGATAGTTATTAAGGCAAAAAATGTGGGCATTTAGATAAATAATTACTAAATGGGAGTGGTTGAAAATTTTGGGGTTTTCGTGGATATCGTATATTTCAGCGATTTTTAACTTTTCTAATGGCGATAAAAAAACGTCATCAAGTACAGTCAGAGAGAAAGTGAGAGTAACTAAGTCCATAGGAAGCACAACTATCAATTTAGTGGCGCCTCTGTGGCCTATTTCGGGTAGCTTCTTTCAGCCTCACACTACCTCACGCTCACGCATACGAGACGCAAACAGGCGCAACTCGTTGAGCGACATGTCGATTGTCAAAACTCGAAAGGGAACGGTCCGAATCCAAACTCGGTCCAATTTAAGAAACGCTAAGGATTTAATTTTCACAAGCATACGAGACGGGCGCTGGGGCTGTTGCATGTGGCATTTAGAGATTGTTTTTGAATTTTGATTTTAAATACAAATATTTTTAGTTGAAATATTAACTATTACATTTTTCATTTTTTAGGTTAAAAATTCAACTAACTTGTTGAAAATTCGTTTTTATTTGGTTAAAACTTAATTTGTTAACTGAAAGTTTAACAATTTGGTTGAAAGTTCAACTTTTTTGTTGCAAATTTCTGTAATTTCTGAAACATTTGTCTTTTTTGGTAGAAAAATAATCTTTTTGGTTGAAAATTCAACTATACGGTTACAAATTTATGTATTCACATGAAAATTAAACTGCTTTGTTGAAAATTTGTTCTTTCTCAGTTGAAAATGCATATTTTTGCGTTGAAAATTCGTCTTTTTGGCTTGAAAATTGTACCATTTGGTAGAAAATTCAACTGTTTGGTCATTTTTAGTTTTTAAGTTGAACTATTTGGTTGAAAATTGATGGAATTTGTTCAAAACTCGTCTATTTTGGTAGAAAATTAATCTTTTTTGTTGAAAAATTTAACTTTTTGGTTGAAAATGAATCTGTTTTAGTTGAGGATTGAACTATTTTGTTGAAAATTCATCTTTTTGATTTAGTTTAACTGCTTTTTATTTAAAATGAAAATCTTTTCCTGACAGTAAGATTTTACCAAATTCTCCTTTTCCCCAAATCGTCTTACGTAATTTTTGGATAACTACTAAATTCACCAAAAAAATGTATTCGTCAAAAATTATGTAAAATGGGGGCGGGCAGGTTAAAACTTATGCACCTTAACAATGGGGGGTACGTATTTCAAAATTTCAGAATGAAAGTTTACGTAATTTATTTACAGCCCCTTGCTTGACATGCATAAAACAAAACAAACGTTTTTGAAATGAAAATTACCTGAATTTTGAAAAATGTCATTTTTGCTTATTTGAAAAATTTATAACTTAAACGAAAGTTATGTTTTATTAGCATGTTTGACTCCATTGCGGACACCGGCGGATAATTTTTTATTTTAAAAAGGCAATCGAGATTTTTATTTTTAATATTTTGTGAGAAATTTTCAAGAATTCTGGGCGATAGTTCAATTAAAAGTGGGCCCTTTATACGTCAAAACCTGTAAAAGAAGAAATATCATCTAGCAAACAAAATTATAAAAATTTGATACGTATTTGAATTTTGTTGCAAGTCGTACGAATATAGATCAGATGGCATAGGGTAGCTAGGAAACACAAATATTAAATAAGCTGTTTAGAGATGGAAATGAGCTTAGTTTATTACGCAAAAAATGGTATAACTTGTCGCTATATTTAAAAGATGCTAGAATGGCGACTTGGGAAAATTGTATTTTTTTTCGCCATATCAGTTTATTTAAAAATAAGTCACTTACCACCAGTCTCGCCAGATGGATCCGTATTTCCTACCAATAAAACCGCACAAAATATTAGGAGACTGAAAAAACAATTTTTCCACATTTTGTTAAAAAATTATACAGTCACAGAAAAACTAATATTTAATGATGATGTATAAATAAGAGACTCGGCTTTTATAGAGAAATATTGTTTACAGTACTAAGAGTTCAAGGAATCTGCAACATATGCCATAAAAATATTTGTTATCTGAAACACTTGTTTGAGGAGTTAAGCCAACAAAACTTGCAAACTGCGTTTTGTCTTGCTCTCTACATTATAGAATCAACGAACAGATGCGCTGGTGGAAATAGTTTCTTGCAGTTTCTGCAAGAACTTTCATAAGCGCCTCCTAAGTTGCCTTATCTATGCGTTTGTTTATCTTATCCTGAAAATCCATTCGCACTTCCGGTTTCTGTGAATTTTTAATCTTAATTCGCGTTTGTTTCGTTTTTTTTGTTCTCTTTCTTCTCCATCCCCGCCCTAAGTTTATTTTGGAGGTAATGATCAGTATTGCATTCAGAACCCCTCATGACTCTTGTATCTTTTACTAGTTCTCTTTGTCTTTCATCCGCAGTAACGAAGTCAATTATAC
This sequence comes from Andricus curvator, assembly GCA_932195095.1. Lineage (NCBI taxonomy): Eukaryota > Metazoa > Arthropoda > Insecta > Hymenoptera > Cynipidae > Andricus > Andricus curvator. The sequence continues at coordinate 4,676 of CAKNYM010053471.1, forward strand.
TGTGGCTATTTCCTTTACGCCAGGTGTACATGTGGATCATTTTATGTCGAAACCAAGTATTTGTAATAAATAGGCCCTTCTCTAAGCATGAGCTAACTAAATTTTCCACGTTATAATTTTTTTTTGGATCCTTAAATTTACACGCAGAAAAAAGAACCTTACTTTTTACTGAAAACCAAGTTAAATCTACTGATCTTCCAAGTACGTATATGGACAACACGACAGTTCAGTAAATTTTACAATTATAGGCAACTAAATTTGACTATCATTGATGGTTACCAGTACCGATTTTCCAGTGCTGCTGACCTGCGGATCAGTAGATTTTACCGATCCAGTCGCTATTCTGCACTGTTCCTCGATGCTGCAATTACGAATTATCATGTCACTTTGACGGATAATATAAACAGATCTGACTTATGTTAACGGTACAGACTATAGTTTGGACGGCTGTATAAAATGTAAAAAAATATTGCTAAAAAATAATTAATAAATAAACACACGGTTAATTCTAAGATATATTTTCGGATATACTTATAATTAATCGGTATTTGTAAGTTACAACGCTTATAATACAATTAAAATTTCGCATGCAACGGGGGGGGGGGAATTGAACGCATAAACCTAAGCACGCAAGTCGAGTATCTTAACCACTACACTATTACACGAGTTGCTATCTGTGAAATAATTCCGAAATGCATTTGAAACTAAGGTGTCGAGCTCGGTAACGACTTTTTGATACGCGTCCATGCCATCGCGGCACACCACAAAAGTTCTCTCATTTACCTCATATCCAGACAAGTCAGCTGGAATATTCGCGGAACGCAAACATGTCTTGCTCCAATAAACTCTCAACTGTACGCGACCTGTGAATAAGATGTGTCATCCAAAATTGTGTTATTTATTATAAAACCCCTTCATTGCTAAGTGGTGATATGGAGTAATGTGACGACTGTCACAGAAATGTCAAAAATAAATGTTTTTAAGGTGATGCAATCCATCCATTGCCGATGGCGTCATGAATTCATCCCGTGGTCCGCGCGGATAGGTTGCGTTATTACGACTTTGAGGGCGAGCTAAACAAGCTATTCGGATCGGTAGCATGTACCGATCCTTCTGTAATGTTCACTGCACCACGATTGTAATCTCGGTTCAGTGAATTTTACATATCTTACCGTATTTCATACTAGGGAATAGAGGTTTATTTTACTAAAGGATTACCGTTAAATTCACCCTAACTTCACTGTGACAATTACAAAATGCTAAGTGCTTTTGACATGTTCACCCCTCCATTAAGAGCAGTTTTTACTGTTACGGTTACAAGAACCACTTTACATTTCTTGATTAGTACATATTACATTTCTTTTTTCTGCGTGTACTTAATACCCTTTCTGTATCTGTATTCTGACATTGGACGCCGGCCCATCCGTTCATATCTCCTAGAAAAATTATTCTTTCACCTTGATCGAAAGTACTTATTGTATCATTTAAAGTGTCCCAGAAGGCGTCTTTGACCTCCCTCGAATCGCTATTAACTGGGGCGTAGCACGCTATGATGAATAATCTTCTGATTCCTACCTTCATTCTAGCCCACAACAATCTGGGAGATACAAAATCATGATCTTTGAGATGCTGTCTTGCTTTTTCATTCATAATTAAACCGACCCCCTGACTACCATGTGATTCACGATCTACTTCTGACCATATTTCAAAACCGCCTTTTAAAACCCCATTTTCTATGTTTCTACTTTCGCAACCCTTTTTCTTCGTCTCAGGTACACATAAAATATCTAGTTCCCGTACGTGCATAGTTTCTCGCAGTTCTCTTACCTTAAGATCATTTACTCCTCTAGCATTCCAAACACCCAGTCTCCATTCAACGCCTGAAACTCGACCTTTAAGTTTACCCTGTGAATGCATTTCGTCAATTACAGCTTCAGTCCATTCCGTGGCTACTTTATTGTTTGTATTATTCATGTTTAGATTGTACACCCATCTACCATCTAATTAAAAAAAAATGAAATTCAAGATGGCAGATTCAAATTGGTGGACCTGTTAATTGAAAAATTAGTGTCTTTCGCTAAAATCAGTAATAAGGGGTTTTTGAGGTCGCTGATCACAAAAATACACCCTATATATGCTACGAGAAGTGAACAAAAGAACAGCTTTCTATAGATTTGTTATGCGCGCTGACTAGTCCCGAACGCAGGCGTGCGTTCGGGCCTCGTCAGCGCGTGGGACTATTCACTTGATGTCTTCTTGCAAAAAAAATGTAGAAAGAAGTGGAAGCTCCGATGAAGCGATTTGGTTCCTGATACTTTTTCGCACATAATACAATTGAAAGCTGCGCCGGATCTCGCCAGATCACAACCTAATCTTTCAATGTTTTTATTTATCGTATACAAAAACATGAATTGTAAGCAGTCACATTCACGGAGCATTCATGTTAACTCAAAACAACTATTCACGCAATACTAGCCAGGCGCTACACTGACGCTGTCTAGTTTTGCTACGTGTTTGATTTAAACCTTTCTTGGCTATCTAGTCTTGGCGCTATCTAGGAGTTCGTTATGAAATTGATTCATTTAGATTTTAGCTAGTTACTAGACAGAATCACGGTTTGGACTTAAGCAAAAATTACAGAAGTGTATTCAGAGAATAAAATTTTGGAATACAAGATTTAGGAAATTACAATACATAATTGCATAAATGTTCAAGTCCTAATTACATGTAAACTTTTATATATTTAAGATAATAAACAATAATTATGGAAGGTGATTGAAATGTTAATATACGAACTGTATTCTTAACAATGATTTTTTTGAAGAATGTTTAAAAACATTTTCTTTCAATTGAATTATATTGTAAAGTTATAATAAATTTATATTAAATTTATAATAATTATAATATGTATATAGCTACGTATTATATTTATAATATTCCAGAAAAACAAATTTTAACATCATTTTTTTATTCAATTTATTTAAATTATTTATTGATTGCGTGAATGATAATTAGGCCTAACGTATTAATTATTTTAAATAATAAACAATGATTATTTCCTAGCCTAATCGCAAGTATAATCATACAAAACTTTATTATTTTCATTGATTTATTAATACACCAAGCACTTTTAATGTTTAAAAATTGTTCATGTTTTATTGAAATAAATATTACGATGTAATGAATTGAAATTTATATCAGACAAAAATGAAACATTTTTTAACTTTTAAATGGCTTAGTGTGTTAAGGCGACGGGACAAAGTTACAGCAACATAAAATGAAGTTACACATCAAAATTTTGATACCCGGCGTCTGTGCAAGATTTGCGGAAACTCATTTTTTAATGTTTTCGTGCACAAAAACTTTTTTTATATTTTTAATTAACTGCAAAATCTATACATTAGACTTTTATGTAATAAAACATAATTATATTATATAATTATAAATTATTTTTTATCAAAATAGACGATCTGTCTTGTAACTATTCGATGCGATCGTTACATCCCAGTCTAGCCACTGGACAGTCAGCCTGTGGCGCGTCAGTGTCGACTCAAGGCGGACTAGACAGAAACAGTATAGAGCCACAAAATTTTTTCACACGGGTAGCTACAAATTGAATGCTTTGCATGCTCACAGCTTTTGTGCGTAATATTTGAAATTTTTGAGCCGTACCGCTTTACATCGTATGCTAGTCGTAGGCTTAAACTGCTTAAGCGGGTATAGAATGGGGATAAGCAAATCTGAGGCCTAACCTTGGAGCATGAGAGGGAAAGAGATCAGACAATCTCTACTCCCTCTCATGCTCCAGGGTTAGGCCTCAGTTACGCTTATCGCCAATCTGTTCCCGCTTAAGTAGTTTAAGCCTGCGTCTAGCGTACAATGTAAAGCGGCTCACTGACTGTTGTGTGTGAAGGCTTAAGCCCTGTATTCTTAGTAAAATTTCATGTTGGGTGGATAATAATTTTTCTGTAATTCCTTGTTCCGCCACGAAAAATTGACGTTTGGAGCTCATGTTTGAGTAAGACGTTTAACGAAAGCGTATTTAAACCACCAGAGTTAACAGCACGAAAACAATTTTTCGGAACTTCACTAGATGGCGCTACACTCTGAAAAAAGACTATTGTCTGTCAAACGATTCCTTTCACTATTAAAGTATTTTCCATTCGAAATTGGCATGAGAGGAAATCCTTTCACAGTTAAAGGATTGTCGATTCAAAGGCTATCCATTAACTGTGAAAGGATTTCCTTTGATCTTGAAGTGAAATCTACTGTCGGACAAAAGAAAGAATAATTTGAACGTTAAAAGAAAACTTATTGCACGATATTACGTGCAACAAATGTACAAAAGCCGAACTTTGGTGAATGTAAATATAAAATCGATGCTTTACAAAATCATTTTATAAAGAACGTCTTACGTACTTTCGATTGTCAAAAGCAATAACAAATTTATACTTCGATTGTCAAAAGCGTAAAAATCAATGAAAAGTGAGGTTATACGGATCAAAAATTGTTCTTTCAGTACACGTAGCTTCTAAAGTTTTCGTGTCAATGTGGCTACCGGAGGGCCTCTCAGTCAGGTGCTCGTCGGTACGCCTCCGTACAGACCTAGGAAGAGGACGTTACACAGACCCTTACCGTGAGTATTCATAGTACACTGCGGCTTATCCGTGAAGTTTGAATACATATTAGCATCTCCGGGCACAAAGTACGTTCCTAGTGAGCAACAAATTAAAAGAACCAATGATTTTGGGCATACAGGGGGTCTCGCAGCAAGCTACGATCCATGACTAATCCCTGTAAGTCGCTCGCCACCAGAATATTAACCAGGCCATCTCTTGATTCAGACGCATACTGATTCGCCGGTCATCGGACTGCCAAACGTTCAACCATCCGGCCTTTAAAGACTACTAGTCCACAAATCTTGGTACCGACAAATCGAACCCCCAATTGTCTTCTACTTATCAAATCCACGATCACTTGCTACTAAGTTTCCGATTATCGAAGTGAAAAACGTTCAACTGACCGGTTTTCAAGGCCTACAAGGGGATTCCCTCAACCATCCTCTGTCTCAGCTGTAGCCTGAGTTGTACACTGAGTCAGATGCGAATTGAAACACAATTTAACCCCATAATGGACGTCAGTCTATACGTCCAGAGTCAACCGCTACCAGAGGCTACCTCCAACTGCTCTCTGCCGCAGTCGCATACTGAATCGTTGGTCACTTAATTTACTGCTAACAATAGACTACTCGTCCCCTACGTTGGGCACAAGAAATGTGCTATCTTCGTTATGGTGAGAAGAAAAAATCTACCGGTCAATTTGTAAATTAAGTGTTTTTATATTTACACTAGTAACTGATTTATGGAACAGAAAGAAGGAATAATTTCATTCCGATCTTTGCTGCTCTAGGTCTTGATAGAACCTTGACTACTTCCACGTACGGCGGCTTTTTCCTTTTCCCTCACACCTTTCATTTAGGGAGAGTGGTCCAACCTAAAAAGACTATTCTCGCTTACCTTGAATAGCCTTTACGGTGGTACCGCAATAGTAGGAGTTTCTTGTCGGAAAGTTGGAACCCTGGGCGGTGATAAAGAGGATATCGATGTTAAAAATAATAGAATATTGAGTGAGTCCAATTGTATAAAGGCGCAACCAAACCTGTTATGGATAGTTAATCCGTGTTTGTGGATATGTGATTGTTATTTTTCAAGGCTTGCTTGTTCACTGAGATACTACATACGTGGATGCTGAAAAAGCAATGACGTCTGATCATAGCAGCATGGGACCACTGACTCGCTGCCGTGGTGCCACATACACTCAGTGGTTATCGCCGGCTTAAGTCAGCCGTACATCGGTGTCTGACGTCGCCTGTCTGGGACCACTCCCACGCCGGGCCGTGCCAGCAGTGGTGCCATGGTGCCATGATCATGGGCAGGCTCGCCTATTTGCTTGTGCCGACGATTGCGAGCGGTCCGGGAGATGGAAATATTGTTTATTTTAACTAAATGATGTGGGTATTGATGAACCGGAATTTACAGTATTAATTATGTCAACATAAAACTTTGAGTGACAGTTTTATATTCTACAAAGTAAAAAGAATGCTTAAGAATGATACATTTTAAATTCATCAATAAACTTAAATTCAGAGATGAACTTGAATTCAGCAAAATCTGTCCTGAGTTGAAGAGTATTTATAACTGAATTTCAGAATTTCAACATACGTTTCTTTAAATTCAGATAAACTTTGCTTGAATCCGGATAAATGGTTACTTAATTTAAGTTTATCTTACGTTTCAAAATTCAAAATATGCTCAATTTGTCTAAAGATTCAAGTATTGTGATATCATACTCAAAAGAAAACATGTAAGGGTGTTTGTCAAAACGTTGAACATTTTAGGCAATGAGATATTCAAAAACAAAACAAAAGTCTAAACCGCCTGAAATACTTTTTTCAGAACGCAATCATAAAAATGGCGTGTTTTCATGTCTCCATAGACAAACGATTAAGTACGCGTTTTAAGCGATGTCTGGCGGTGCGTTCGAGGGTGCGTTGGATGAGTTACAAAATAGGGTTCAGTAAGCACGGCGTGACGTAGAGTTAAAAGAAGAGCTCGATTTGTGCGTGTCTCCATATATTCGTAACGCTTGAGAGAGACCGGGGATGACCAAGATAGAGAGAGAAGACATAGGGGATTGGCGAGTCGATGTTTTTAACGAGAAGTGTAGCGTGCTATGCGAGTAATTTCACACTAATATAGTTTCACCCACTTTCACATAATTTATGATTTTATAATGAAAATTCTCGTCCATGCCTTCACCGACTCAAAACGCGATTTTGCGTTTGTCTGTGGAGGCATGAAAACACGCCATTTATGATTTTGTTCTGAAAAGTATCGTGCGTGACTCCTGGCAACCTAGGCAACCTACGGCGCCCTCACCCACGACCCGTTACAAAAACATTGCGCTCGTTTAAAAAAAGCCGCCTGTTCACACTAGTCACGCAATTTACTATTTTGTGACGCATGCACAGAATGTTCACTTTTCGAGGCATTTATAGTATGCGGAAAGGGAGCAGGTCCAAAACCGTGTGAAAAGCAGTTATAAAAAGACTTTTATGTAACGTAGGCATGATTTACGGGCGTCTTTTCAGTTCTGAAAGTACCCGTTTATGTAACAGTAGGAGGGACAGTGAATGGGCATGTGCGGAGTAGTACAGAGTAAGATTAGGACACTATTATGATCATAATCGTTCTTCGCCCATGCGCATTCGCTGTCGCCCGTGTACGATGGTGAATGTTTTAAACTTCGGCTCGTCTTCGGCTCGTTTACGGCTCGCCTCCAACTCCTCTTCGACTCACCTACAACTTCCATTCGATTCACCTCTGGTTCGTGCAGCAAACTTCATACTCGTGTAGAACTGCCTACTCTCTGCGCTTGTAGCACAATATACTATTTTTAATTACGGATAACCTAAAAGAGTATGGAAATATGAAGCTAAGAGATCAAGGAATGTATTTGTAATGGATATGTATTTTACCATACACGTTAAAAAAAGTCGCATGATTTGTTAAGCGACTATGATGAAACAAAAAAAATTCAAAAATCTTTGAAAAATATATGCAGAACAGATAAAACTATTCAATTTATTCAGAAAAAAAGGATCTCTCTCCTTTCACTCCACTGGGATTCGAACACCAGATCAACTGATTTCCGGTCAGGTGCTCTAACCGCCTAACCGCCTAATTTAAAAACGGGGAACTTTGGCTGGAGCCTGACCTCGTGCGCAGGGAAAATTCGGATTGAAAGAAAAAAACGGTTCGCGGAACCTAGAGCATGGGAACGTTGCCTCAGCCTGTCCACGTGCGCTAGGTATAATATACAAAAAGGTTATTATTTTTATATAAACGAAACGCGATAATATTTTAACGGCCCGTACGCGGAATTGATCATTGTGAGGATAATATAGCTTGAAGCGTGTCCCCAAATATGACATGAAACCGCCGGGAAAATATAAGCGGCACAATTTTTATTTAAAAAAAAAAAAACAGAAATGATATCAAGAAAATAACCCGGCAGAAACTTACTTGGTCTTATTTTCGCTTCTATTTCACATAATTAATTAGCGAACAGTAAGTCACCAAAAATTAATAGAAAATTACTAATTCAGTTTTCCTAATTCAATAGTGGAAAGCAACTAACTTTTTGAAACAAATAAAAAAATTTACATCGGACTGTATATAATAATTTTAAAAAATTAATAATATTTTAATATTAATATTGCCAACAGCCATACCACGCTGAAAAAACCAGTTCTCGTCAGATCACTGAAGTTAAGCAGCGTTGGGCGCGGTTAGTGCTTGGATGGGTGACCATTCGAGAAAACTGAGTGCTGTTGGCACATCGTGGGTGTGGTGAGCCCACACTTGTAGTTATTTACTACAAGAAACTAACCTAGAAACACTACTCGAATCGGGTAGTGTCACGCCTACCCTGAAAGGGAAATGGCTTAATGGTATACAATAAAATGGAAAACGTGATAAATAGAAAAGTTTAATGAAATAACGCGAAGGTGTTACATTCTCAACTCTATTGAAACAGTAAGCAGTTCATACTGCAAAATTGTAAACGAGACCTAGCCTGTCTCCAATTTAAAAACATTGCCTCCTGATTGTTTGAACACAAATTTCCTTATCCTACTTATTATATGACTCAAAGTTGCTAGATTTCTTGCAAAAAGGTTTGCTGATGCTTATCGACTTCCGCAATTGATCATATATGTAAACAAACTGTGGGTTTCGCAAAGAGAGTATATTTTTTCTAAACCGGTAAAAATCACGAATATTTACAGGGAGCAAGTCGGAAGACGAAAATTTAAAGAATATTGGGCACCTTGTAGGCTATATGCAGACACTGTCTTGACTATCAACTGTCTTGACTATACCACTTTGCAATCCTGGAGAATGGGGGGGGGGGGGCGCTGGGCCACCTGCATTTTTAGGACTACACCACTGCTTATTTGGCATTAGTCCTTATTCGCAACTACCCTGAAAAATATCCTATTTCAATAAGTGTATATTATTAAAAGTCATAATGTACATTGATATTGAATCAAACGTATTTTCATTGTCTTGTTTTTATAATTTAGAAAAGTGCGCCTCCTATATAAAAGGTCAAAATAAAATTTTTTGATCTATCTTTGGCAAACAATTTTGTTACTGTACATTTTGTTGTACCTCGCTTCGTTTTTCATCAATTGAACTAATTTATTTTTAATTGTGTTTTTATAATTAAAATTGATAACAAATTGTTATATCTTTTTTGGCTGAAAAACTTTTGTCTTTTGATTTTTTTTTAACTTGTGTCGTTTTTCCAAAAATGTTTTTTTTTCATTTTTAGTGTTAGTTTTTATGAACAAAACAGAAACTAAGTTTAGAAAGTTAAGAAAAGATAAGAAAAGCACAAAGTTAAGAAAACAAGAATTTTTCTAAATTGTAATGGATGAATTCTGTTTTCGGTTTTCAAAATTTTCTTGAGGTTGTACGTTTTTCTCGTTTTCCATAAAAAATTGCAATTATTTAAGAGAGCGTGCATTTATAAAAAATATTTTGCATTTAAAAGGCCGTAAATAAATAATAGCTCATCGTACAAGAAAATGTCATGAAAGTAAAAAGTTTGACTTTGTATCAACGATTAATAACCAAATTTCAAAAAAATTAACTCTGGTCATTGAGGTTTTTTTATTTATAACAACTGTTATAAACAATGAAGCAAAAGACTTTATGAAGAATAAACAACGTTAATAATAGTAATTATAGGTTTCATATCCGATTTTCAATTTTTTTTTTAATTTGTAGTCCAAAAAGGTACAACTTAGGCTTGTGTCCCAGTTAAAATTTAAAAAGTAATTTTTTTTACTCACCCTAGGGTAATTGGTACAATCGTTGACCACCCCCAGTGACTGGCCACCTCATTTAAATATGGTTATATAAAAGAATACTCACCAGTGAAACTACTAATAAATAGTGCAGGATGAAGCGCAAACAATTTATTACGCAGCGTATTTGATAAGCTAGGTTAGCGCAGTGTAGTGTGTTTAAAATCTGTTGAGGTCAGAAATGTCCGCGTGTTAAAAATTAATTTTTTTTATATAGTTATGATATGATGCCTGTATATTGATGAATGGGTTGCCAATCAATGTCTTCGTGAATTATGTAGAAACATAGTGATTGGCCACAATATCTAAAAAGAAAATGACTAATATCTTTGCAAAAGTGCAAAAATGTAATTGTTTGACACCTTGTTTTATGAATAATGAGTGGAAATCACATCAAAAACAGTTTTTGGCTCTGGCCTATGATTATATGATTAAGTAGCTTATCACTGTGCTTTCAAAATCAGTAATCTATAACCTGATGTGGCCAAAGTGGTGGCCAATGACTATATTTGACCACATTTCAGTGGCCAATCATACAATCATTGGCCTATGCTAATCACTATGTCATCATGGCCAATAACTGTGTTTCTTGATAATATTGTTAATTTATTTTAATATAAACTATCTAGTACATTTTACGCTTAACTTGCTACGGTAATTTAAATATTTACAAAACTGATTATCCATCCGCGTATTTTAGAATTTTGTTCAACGCTTATATTGTTTTTTCGTTTACGAATTGTTGAACTGAAACATTTCTTAAGTGTCTAACGATTGTACCGATTCCACTAATGTACGTATGCATTGTCTAAAAATAACTTCAATTTTTAAAACGAAAATTTTTCATAAGTTTTAAAAGAATGACTGTGTTCCGATGATTTGAATAAGGTCCCGCCTTTTAGGATAAATTCGAAATTTATTGATTAAATATAACTGATGAATATCAAAATTTCAATCTAGTACATAAATAATTCAAGTGTCATTGTATGGAAAATTTTAATTTCTGTCAACATACAATTCATATACTAAGATATGAAAACGTTTGTCTTTTTTCACGTCTAAGATGAGTTAACGAGAATACACAGGTTGCACAATTTAAAACGAGTTTTATTTAACAGTAGTAAAAGTTTGTAAAATTGTTTGTAACGTTAGAAAATTTTTCGTATAATATATTTTTGTATAAGGAATAAGATTGGCCTCATTCTGTTAGTTATTCCAAGGTTAATTTGTGTGAGTCGATTTACATTAGCTGATACATGACATTCTCTGTACTAGAAGTTTTCCTGCAAATAAGATAATGATGTGATGTTTTCTCATGTGCGTGAACTTGAACTCCCACTTTTAAATTTCAAATTTATTTTAGATCTTTGGCGTCCTCTTGAATAATTCCAGGGTTCTGATAACTCTCATAAGAAGGATTTTTAAATTATCAAAAACTCAATTTTGAAAATGGTGGTGGGGGTAAGTTCCCTCCCCCCCCATTTCAAAAAGCGATACTTTTTTTAGAAGTAGATTCGTCACGGTTGCAGAGTTCCTGAGGCTTTTCATATATTTGTATCTTCAGACAAAAAACCCCGCACGTTCTTTTTGGGAATTGAGGTTCGGTTAAATTGCCTTAGTTTAATATATTTTGTAGTTGTACAACATAATTATATCAAATTTAGCCAATTCAACTGGAAGCCAATTTCAAGTTTTTTAATTTTTTTGATATTCGATTTTTTCATCTGAAACCCGGATAGAAGATGCACTTCATTACCGATTTAAAAGATGAAATTTATTCGTTTTAGAGATTAAATTTAGAGAAAATTTTAAACAGACAATTATGTCAAGAACTAAAAAAAATAGGGCCATATTCAATGTCGTCCACAAATTCACTAAATTTCATCAAACCTAAAAGAGGTGCCAAATTCTCATTTTCGAGTTCAGCGATCTCGCTTTTGTATAAAATTATAAGTTATTGGGAATGGTGGTCCACCATTTCGCCATCTGGTGCCGAAAATCAAAACTAGAAAGAGTAGGTAGAATTAGTGTTAAAGATGCGTTGTATTTTTTGACATAAAAGTATTTTTACGATTTTTTTGTGGAGTTTAAAACAATGATTGAATAGTAAAAACAAGTCTTTATCCGAAACAAAGCGTTTTGAAGAATTTTCATCTTGTACAGTGAAAAAACACATTTCTGTTGAAAATGATTTTCTAACAAAAAAACAACTATTTTACTGTGTCATATAAGTTCCAATGCATTATAAGCTTAAATGAACTCTAATTAATGTTTATAGCGAAAATTTTTATCCAGATTATGTGAAGAATTCAAATAATAGACGACTGGAATTTAAAATACTAATTCTAACCTGACATGTAGTTAAGATCTTTGCTTTGAAATAAATTCAGTTCAGCTTATAATGTGTTGAAATTTTTAATTTTTTTGTTCAGAAAAATATTTTTGTCAAAAAATGTGTTTTTCATTGTATCGATGTAAATTCCATCGGAAGTACTTTGGGTTAATGTCGTTTTTCTCTCGTATAAACCGTTTGCAATTCACGGTGTTACAAACAAATGATTTTTGTAACAAAATGGACATATTTTCACAGTTATACCGCAGAATTTATTGCTCAAAAAATGTATAACTTTTATATTATCTATATCGAGGTAAGTTCCCTTGATAGCAAAAAGAAATCTTCTGATCGAATGAAAACTTTTCTCCGTGAATTGTTGTTGAAAAATTGCTATTTTTAAGAGGAAAAAGGGTATAGATGTTTTATCTGTTAATAGAAAATCATCCAGGCCAACCAGTGTCATAACTTTTCTTAAAACTGTTGCAAAACCTATTTCTACCATTAATAACGTGGTTTATTCTTCATAAACTCTCTTGCTTTATAGTTTATAACAATTTTTATGAATGAAAACCCTTAATGACCAGAATTGATTTTTAACCATTTTTTTATTAATCTTTCATACAAGATAAAATCTTTCATACCAGATAAACTCTTTTACTTTCGTGACTCACAGATTTTTAGGCAGTATATTTATTATAAATCCACGCTTCCTTGAATAATTTTAATTTTCTATGGAAAACTAGAAAATGTAGAACTGTAAAAAATTTTGAAAATCGAAAGCAAAATTCTGTTGAAAAGTAGCGCATGAGGACCTTCAATATGCATAGTTAATTTATAGCGCATTGATCCATTGTATATAAAAAATTCTCATTTTTGTTAACTTTGTGCAAACAATCAGAAGGCGATAATTTAGTGATGGAAACAGATTAGGTCATGTTAATAATTTCTCAATATGGCCTTCTTCTTGTTTCTTTTAGAGTTAAAAATGCTACACAATTGCGTCGTTAAATTAAACTGATCCATTTTTCACGTTTTCTATGTTTATAACTTTTTCTAAATTATTATACACAGTCCTAAATAAGTTTATGTAGTTTTACTAAGCAATTAATTTTTTTCCACTATTAAATTAGGAAGTATGTTGACTAATCGAATTAGTAATTTTTTACGAATCTTTAGTGGTTTAGAGATTTTGGTTTAGAGAGACAATAAAGTATCTTTTGCGTAAAAAAAGCTATAAAATAAAAATAAACTTCTTTGAATACTCAAGTTCGACCTTATTCAAGGCAACATTTTTGTTAAGAAATTTGCTATTTAGTTGCAATTTTCTATGGAAAATTATAAAAATGTGCAGTCGAAACAAATTTTGAAAAACTATAATACCCTGAAAGTGTATAATTAATTTTGAGGTCACTGATTTGTCACTTTAACATTGTAGAAAATTCTTTTTTCTCTTAACTTTGTTCAAACTTTTCTATTTTTCACGTTTTCCATTTTAATAGCCTCTTTTTAAATATTATGTATAGTCCTAAGTAAATTGATTTATTTTTGTATCATGCAATTACTTTTACTATTAAATTAGGAAATATCTTAACTAATCTAACTATTATTTCTCTACTAATCTTTGGTGGGTCTCTTTCCGTAAATCGAATCTGTGAAATTTTACTGGTGATTAATTAAATTTTACCAATTTTGATTTAGAGATACCTCAAAGTATCTTTTGCGCAAGGAAAAAAGCTAAACAATCAAAATAACCTTCTTCAGGCACTGGAGTTCATGTACTTATTCAAGTTGATGCTTATTGAAGGCAAATTATTTTTCAAAAATTTTCTTAATAATTATAATTTGTTACGGAAAATAAGGAAAATATACAACTGATTTTTTTTTAAATCGAATACAGAACTCTGTTGAAATTAGCGCAATAGGACCCTAAATATGCATAATTAATTTATAACGGATATTGATCCACTATAATTTCAAGATTGTAAAAAATTCTAATTTTTCTTAACATTCTTCAAACAATCAGAAGGTAATGTTTTTAAACTGGAGACAGGTTACGCTACGTTTAGAATTTCGCAATGTCACCTTCTTATTGTTTCAACAGAGTTAAGAATGTAACACCATCGCTGTTATTTCATTAAACTTTCCTATTTTTCACGTTTTCCACGGTTATAACTTTTTCAGAATTATTATAAACAGCACAAATAATTATACAAAGAAATACTAATTTAATTTTTAGTGGCTCACTTTCCGCTGATTGAATCTGTAAAATTTCACCAGCAAATTGGTTAAATCTTACCTATTTTAATTCAGATAGTAAAAACGCCTAAAAACTAAAATATACTTCTTTAGGCACTCAAGTTGATACTTATCCTCCTCATGCCTCGTGGATAGATTATTTTGAAATTGTTTTTAATAATCTCTAGCACAGTATACAACTTTTCAATCTCGTGACATTTTCTCGAACGGAGAACCATTATTTATTCACAGCCTTATAAATAATATATTTTTCTTGAATTTCCACTCTCCTACAAGCCACAATTTTCAAGTTATGAAAAAATGTGCTTTCGCAATGGTATATGTGATTTTTTCAAACTTTTTAACACATTGCCTATTGTATTGTAAAAAAACAAGAACGAAACCTTTGAATTGTTCAAACACATTGGCGCTGCCACTTTTTATTTTTTATTTTTTTTATTTGGATTTCAAATTTAAAAACAGCGGCTTGAAAAACCGCTGAACAGTAAATTTCTTTCAGATCGGACCATTATCGGCTCAAAAACGTCCCATGCTTTAAATTCGAAGCGGTACTCCCTTTTTGAATAGAAGTGTGTGTACAAAGGAAAAAACTGTTTACTTTATTGATTCTTGTGTAAGATGAACTTTTCGAATGTTCAGGTTCGTTGAGTTTACCATTGGAAAATTTCATTCTACACAAAAATTATTAAATTAAGCAGCTTTTCCCTGTGCGTACGCACATTTACGTATTTACAAAAGGAGTACCGCTTAGTATCTAAAAAATATATCGTTCTAGTATTTATTTATTAAAATCTGGTGATTGAATTTGTAGTTTATAGCTTGCATTCAATAGCATTAAAAATATCAAATATCACGTCCTTTAATATTGTTGATCAGTAATATATAATTAATACTTGTTATTAGTGATGTGCAAAATGACGTCGGATCGGCTAAATTTGTCTTTTTTTTTTAATTTCTAGAAAATTTCGATAATTCATGGTAATTTACTATAAATGACCGCCAAAGTTACAGAAAATTACGGAAAGTTCGGTGTTTCGGGCCAGGTTGCGAACCTGAAACACGACCTGGCTTGACCCCATCCAAAAAAGTACGTACCCGTCGAGTATCCGTTTTTAAAAATGATGCACCCCTCTACTATGCTTCAATGTGCATGTAGACGGTCATGACTTCGTCGATACATGACCGGCTTTAATTTGTATATCATGACGGTCATGCCTAACCTAAGATTTGCATATTGTAATACGAAGTGCTTAACTTATTTTAAATTACTCATACGTGCTATTAAATGAAGGAAGATTAAAAATTAGGTACATATTACTGTAAATAACTTGCTTATTACTATTTAATTAGATCAAATAGCGCACAGCAAAAAAGTTGTTTTGAAAGGTGATCAGGCGTGTGAAAGTTCGATTCAACACACAAAGACTTTCGAAATGAGCCAAAATTCGGTCTCAAAATGATGAATTTTCCCTATATGAGCACCTATGTTCAAGGGTGTAAATATGAGACTGAAAATTCTCATTTTGAGACCCCTGCCATTTGAGCTGCAACAAATTTAACACCAGCATTTTTCTGTGTAATTCTTATAAAGCCTTTGTTTTGCTTTTACATAAATATCTAGAAGGCTAAAGAAGCTATGTTTTTCATATTTACCATTTTCACGTCGATTTCATTGCTATAGTCTAAACTTTACATGTGAATATTATATATGCGAATTTATACATTCAAACTTGTACACAAAAGCCTTAAAAGGTTTTCTGTTCATTTTAATTTCTGAGGTACAGTCAGTTTTTGAAACGACTTGTATTTTCAAGGTTTTTATCATTTCTTTTGAAAAATATTGCTTCTATATAAAAGTATACAATGGAAAAATTGTTTATTCAGTAAAAACACAATTTTTTTGAGTACCATGTTTTTTGGTGAAATCATTATTTTTCGAAAAATCGACCAACAATAAAAATGAGGCTGACTTTTCACGATTTTTTTTCAAATAACGAACTATACCTTGAGAAGTATGTATTTCAGAGAAAAATATTGTACACCAAAAATTCAAATCGCAATAAGCTACATATTTGTTCTGCAAAACATTTTTTTATGTAGTCAATAATTTAAGAGTGACAATACCTCTTACGATGAAAATGAAATGTGCCTTGTAGTTCTTCTTTATGAAAAAAGGTGTTGATTTTTCATGATGCACTTCTGTAACAGGCTGAAAGAAAGTTTTCAAAAATAAAGCAATTTTGATCTTATAACATTTTCAACTTCCGCTTTTTGTTGTAGTTTTTCATGAAGAATGTTCAGAAAACAATTCCAGATAACAATGAAGATCCCGTACAGAAATTTTGATAGGGCTCTAGTGGGGCTTCGGCGAGGTTTCCCTATCTCTAATCGGGCTCTAGTGAGGAAAACTAGTCGGTCCCTCATCTAGAACGTAACGCTATGGCCATAGGGGCCCTACTAGATTTTCTAGTAGGGTTCTAGTGGGGGTCGCCCGCCTGCAACCTCATTTACGAGAAGGGCCCCTGTGTTTGATTTAAATTATTGGAGTGAATAATATTCTGCATTATAATTTAATTTACGAGTATTTTATTAATGATTTGATATTATTAATGATGTATTATTATATAAATTAGAGAAAAACTTGTAAACATAAATAAATCAAGTCACGCGTAAAAAAAAGCTAATTCTGATTTTAAATAACCTCACTCTGATCATCATCTTCCCGTTTGACTTTTTTCATTAGGCGGAACTTTTTGCTCTGAAATCGTCCCTGCTGTTGCAGGCGCCTTTTTGCTTCCATCGTGGAGAAAAATAATTGTAAAACACAAACAAAATTACATTGACCACTAAAAAATACAAAACTTGAGAGCTCTGGTAAAGCATGGGGAAGCCGTATTTGACATAACCTCTTTAACTTTAGCTGGCACATATATGCCTAGCCCCGAAAAAAAATGTTCAATAGTGCCCTAAATCAAGTTTTCGAGAATAACGCGTTTAAATAGTCCAAAAAACATGATTTCTGCATACTGAAACCTTCAAGAACCACAAAATTAATATTTTAGGCAATATAAGATTGTAGGAATTCTCGGGTCGGGGCCCCATTAGATACATATAGATTCGCCATACCAACACGAAGCATGGAATTCTTCTCTAGAACCTGACAGGGCCCCCATCAGTTTTTTCTAGACTAGATATTCTGGTGGGGGCCCCATCAGAAACCAACTTCAAATAGGGAAAGATGGGGAAATTTCTGCACGGATGAATCCTTTATTTTATCTAATTTGATAGAATTTGTATGTGTTAATAAATTTAATTTTTGAACAATAAAGGCGATTTGTCCAAGAGTTTTGCGCAACTAATTAATGAATTAATAACGTTAGTGCTTCTTTATTATATTGAAGAAAAATCAATTGTTAGGGAAGCACCAAAATTATTAATTCATTAATTACTTGCAATAAAACTGCTGGGATCAAATATTAAATTTATTAAAACATATGCATTCTATTGATTTACAGAAATTAAAAAATTTTCGTTTATTATTGTCTGGAATTGTTTTGTAAATATTCTTCATGCAAAAAATACAAGAAAACACAAATTATAAAAACTACAAGAAAATTTCTATTTTCATTGTAAAAGCTATTGTCACTCTTAAAATACTAACTACGTGAAAAAATGTTTCACAGAACAAGTATTCAATTTATTGACATCTAGATGTTTCGTGGACAATATTTTTCTCCGAAATGCATACTTCTCAAGGTATAGTTCATTTTTTGCCTAACGTCATGAAAAATCAGCGTGAATTTCATTTTGGGTCGATTTTTTCGAAAAATCATGATTTAAACAAAAAATATTGTGAAACAAAAAAGTTACATCTTTGCAAAGGACATAATTTCTCTGTAGACAATTTTTATATAAATGCAATATTTTACAAAAGTTCACTGTGCTTCAAAAATTCAAATGGACAGAAATATATATATTCACATAGTCCAAACTTTATATATGAAGTTTGGACTAAAGCAATCAAATCGATGTTTAAATAGTAAATTTGATGAATTGTAGCTTTTTTAGCATTCCAAATATTTTTGTAAAAGCAAAACAAAGGCTCCACTCAAATTATGTATAATATAAGTATAATACTAGTAGTCTTGCGCGCGCCTAGGTGCGCGCTCATTAATTTTTTTATGATAAAGAATAAACCAAATACTTATTTTTCGTATGTTATTTATATTTAATTAATGTTACAAAATATTTGTAAAAAATAATTAGAAGGCACTACAGGATGATGTATGTCGCCTTCAATGAGGAGCTCCTTTTCATATTTTTTCTCTGTTGAAGCTAAAGGAGTTTTTCTAAAGGAGTAGGAGATTTCTCATAATTTATTTGTAGGTATATTCTGCCATCGTTATCATCTTGAAAAAATTGTGAATATAATTATAATTCAATGTATTATAATCGGCTCTTAAATTTGTTTAAAAGTTAACTTATTTGTAAATTATATTGCCGTAATACATTTTTTATTTTATAAATTAAAAGAAATGTTATTTATAAAATAAATTGTGAATTATTCGTTTTAACATGTATATGAGCATATAAATTTCAAATTGAAAAATACTACGAATAATATTAATTTTCCAAAGTTTAAAAAAATGAAGGATACATAGAATAGTGGTAGTAATTACCAATCTTTTAGTTTTCAAGAAATATGATAACAAATTTTCAAATTGTCTATTTGCTCGGCAATTATTGCCGTTTATACTCTATAGTAATCCATTCGCCACTAATATTTTATTATGCATTGAGAGATGTAGTGAATTTTTTCATGAAAAATTAATTTTCCAATTCTTATCATAAATGATGCACGTTATTACGAAAAAGTAAAATATATTTTAGTATAACTTTTTTATACATGAAAACTTTTGTGTGAACATTTTTATCGTATCTATTGTTTACGTCAAAATGATTAAATTCTTTTATTATAAGAAGAAAATTATCCTGTTGATAGAACTTTCCAGGCCTTTATAAACGTTACAGTATCTTTCTTATTAAAAGCTAAATTAAAGAAAAACTTTTCAAACAATATTTTTCTTTTCCTTCTGCGAAAATCTGTCAATTTTTTATTTTTCAAAAACTCTATCTTAGTTGATAAATTCGTGTTTTTGATTGGAAAATAGTGTCTTTAGTGTATTTTTTTTCAAAATAGTAGGAAAACAGCGTCATCGCTTGAAAAAAGTGTCAAATGGTGTCAATAGTGTTTTTTGAGCCCGAGGCCTGAATTTGTAGTTTATTATTCTAAGGGCGGCTACAGCCTAATTGATTCAAAAATAGTGAACTATTCAAACCGAAAAAAGCAGAAAAATTGCCCTACAAAAAACGTCGGATTGAAAATTTTTCGAAAGTATTGAAAGTATTGCAGCAATAATTTTTAATTCTACGTTTTTTGCAGCAAGACTTATTTCTAATCCAAAAAGTGACTTAAAGTAAATATGTGTATCAATAGTGTGACTGATGTTCTTTTGGATTTGAAAGCATTCCGAAAAATTAAATTCATAAAACTTCAAACAATTAAAGTTAAAATTTAAAACATGGAAATAAATTGGAAAAAATTTAAAAATCCAAAAAATGTAATTGATTTTAGTAAGTTTAAAATGATTTTGCAAAAATACAAAGGAATTCAAAAGAATTTGATTGAATGTTGAAGAATTCAAAATGAGTTTAAAACACTTCAAGACGAATTAAACACAAACTGAAAACTGAAAAAAAATATCCATTGAACTGAATAGAATTATTGATTCAATTCAAAAGAATTCAGGTAAATTAACAAAACTTGAAAGACATAATAAAAGAATTCTGAATGAATGAGTAACAATTCAGGGTGAATTCAAATTAATTGCAAAACATATTTGTAAATCTCTACAAATCTGTGAAAACCTACAAAACCCCTCACTTCTTGTGAATGAATTCCTTAAAGTACATTGAAATATAATAAAATCCCGTGAAATTATATGAAATTTTATAGTATTTCCTTGAATCCTGGAAAATTTATGAAAATACCTTGAGAGCTTTTAAAATCCATTAAAATCATTGAAATCTTTGGAAATCTCATAAAATTCATTTAAATATTCTAAAATATATTGAAACCTCGCAAGTCCTATGAAATAGTTTCATATATTCCGAAGTTGTAAACAAATTCTTTAAACTCCCAGAAAAATTTGTTCATTCCTCTGAAAGTCATTCAAAGCCCTTAAAATTCCTTAAAAAATTAATAATATCTTGAAAGTGCATTTAAGTCTTTAAAAATACTTTATAATATTTTAAATAATTTCAAATCCTATCAGGTTACCGAAATAAATTGAAAATTCCTTGAAATCTTTTGATATACCCTAAAACCTGGGATAGGTCCTATTAAATTGATCTATATTTTCGAAATATTAGAAAACTCTTTGATACAATACCCCATGCAAATTTTTTCAAATCTCTTGAACATGTTTTAGAATCTTTTTAAATACTCTAAAATATTTCAAATCCTCTGAAACCAATTGAATATTCCTTAGAATCTTTTGAAATACTCTTAAAGTATTCAAATCCTTTCAAACCTTTGGAAATCAATTGAAACATTTTAAAGCTCTTGAAAATACTTTCGATCTTTTTAAATACCATAAAATAATTCAAATCCTATGAGTAACATTAAATTACTGCAATCAATTAAAAAATTCCTAAGATCTTTCAAAATAGCCTAAGATATTTAAAATTCTTTACAATATTTTTGAATTCCTTGAAACTTGTTAAACTCTTCAAAATCCCTTGCAATTTTCAGAAGCACCCTAAAATATTTCAAATCCTTCGAAACTGTTTCAAATTATTGAAATCCTTTGATTCTTTAAAAATCACTTGAAACTTTTTAAAGCTTATGAAAAAATCCTTTACCATTTTTTGAAATTCCTCAAAATTATTGAAATCTCTTGGAAATGCCTTGGAGTCTTTTCAAATTCCTTACATATTTATTTTGATTATTTTAAAATTACTTGAAAGTTGAAACTTTTTAAAGCTTTCGAAAAAGCCTTGAAATCTTCTAAGATAACCTAAAATATTTCCAATCCTATCAAATCAATTAAATTACTGAAATCAATTGAAAACTCCTAGGAATCTTTTAGAATAAACTGAGAGTTCTTAAGTCCTCAAAACTTTCTTAAAATTCCCTGAAACTTTTTAAATCTCTTTAAAATCAAATGAAAATTTTAAAATATTTGAAATCCTCTGAAATCAATTACTGAAATAAATTCAAAATTCCTTGGATTCTTGAAATTTTTTTAATCTCTTTAAAATCAAATGAAAATTTAAAAAATAGCCTAAAATATTTCAAATCCTTCGAAATACCTTCAAATTATTCAAATAAAAAAATTCCTTGGAGTCATTAGAAATTCCCCAAAATATTTCAAGGCCATTCAAAAGTTCTAAAATCACTTAAAACTTTTTGAAGCTTTCCAAAATGCCTTGGATTCTTTTGAATCACTCTAGAATATTGCAAATCCTCTGAAATCAATTAAAGTACTGAAATCAAATGAAAAATCCTTGGAATCTTCAAGAAACTTCTAAAAGTTTTCAAATTCTTTACATTTTTTTGAACTTCCTTCAAATTGTTGAATTCTCTTGGAAATACCTTGGATTCTTTTGAAATACCCTAAAATATTCCCAGTCCTTTAAAATTTCTTCAAATTATTGAAATAAATGAAAAATTCCTTGGGATCTACTGAAATTCTGTGAAATATTTTCCTACAATATATCAATTTGAAATCTTTTAGACTCGATTGAAATTGTTTAGATCCTCTGAAATCCTATTAAGTCAGTGAAGTCAATTAAAAATTCCTTAAAATATTTTACAATACGTCAAAATATTTAAAGTTCTTTGAAATCTTTTGAAATTCCTTGCAATTGTTTGAAGATCTTGAAAATTCCTTGGATTTCAAAAAAATACATTATAGTCTTTGAACTTCTTTGAAATCCCTTCAAATTATCAAAATCAATTCCTTAAAGTGTCTGTGTTTTTTTAAAGAGGAGTGCCCATTAAGAGCGTAAAAATGCTTAATTTGAACATCTTTTTAAATTATAAAATTTTGTATCTTTAGACATACACGGATCTCTGACATACTTCTATTCAAACAGAAAAAAAATAATTATTCGAATGTGTCACTATAAGGAAATGGAGATTTCAATCCTATAGGGAAAGTAGAACCGAAACGTACACGAGTTTTACAAATGATATTTAATATGATAAATATAATTAAATTATAATAGAAATCACAGTTACAGAGCGTAAAAATGATTAATTTGAAAATTTCTTGCTTGCGTAAAAAGTTTAAAAATAGACTACCATCACAATTGAGGTTATGGTTGATTACTCCTTTTACAGACTTTACCGTGCAACGGTTGGCAAAACTGAGCCGCGCATTACCAAATACGAAAAAACACGTGTCGTATTATCGAACTCGAACTACGATTCGATTCTATTACTATTTCCCACAGTGATCCCGAAAAGGGGGTTGGTATGCAATCGAACTAAATATCGATTCAACTAAATGGCATTTCAACTAAAACTCTATAGTTTGTGCTACGTAGTGTAGAGTGTTGAAAAGATGGCTATGCGCGTATGAGAAATAGTTTATGACGTCACTGAATTCGCCAGAAGTGTCCGGTTGGCGGAGTCACATGGAAAAGGTGAGTAGTCGGTAAAAAGGTGTTGATAATAATTTAAAAAAGTGAAGTCCATAAAATGGAATTAATGCAAAATGTTTTAAGTAAATGAAAAGCAAATTGTTTAAATATTAAATAAGTAAAGTGAAATTGGATAAATATAAAAATAATGAATTGAAATGAATTAAAAAGTGGTCGTTTTATATTGTAGAAATCATAAGTGCTGTATTTTCTTTATTTGGTGAATGATTTTCGTTGCACGTAGCTGCAGACACTTTTTTTTCTATAAATAATGTTTTAAATTGTGAATTCTTTTATTAGGCTCAGTGCATGAAGAATGTTAGCCGGTTTTCCAAAAATGTAATATATATTATAGTTTGAGGTTATGAACGACAATAAACCTGTCACGAATAACGAATAATATAAAGATTTACGTAAAATAAAAGAAATAAAAATGTATTAAAATTTAAATTACAAAATATTATTTATTATTTTATATTAAGACGATTTATGAAAATACAACTTTTTATTTTAAGACTGTTTGAAAATTTGTGAGTGTTAAAAATAATTTTATGTTCATTTTATAATAAAAGGAGGCTCTTATACGCTTATTGTTATATCATACCATGTATTCTTAAATAAAAAAAGTGTAATGGGAAGTGAATCTCTTAGTTTCTGACACCTAGAATTCTTCGATTTACAATCTATAATATTAATACATTTTATTTAAAAATATAAATCATTAGATTAAATTTTCTACTGAAATAATTTCAAAAACATTCATTTTTTTATTTTTTTTTTTCTT
Source organism: Andricus curvator (assembly GCA_932195095.1). NCBI lineage: Eukaryota > Metazoa > Arthropoda > Insecta > Hymenoptera > Cynipidae > Andricus > Andricus curvator. Next base: position 28,694 of record CAKNYM010053471.1, read on the forward strand.
GAGGTTCAATAACGGAAGATTTATTTCCAGAGGCATAATATCACATGAGTTCACAAAAACACAAATTTGACTTATACATACGACAGAATCAAAAATTTCCATATTTGAAATATGTAAACAAATTTTTTATCCAAAAATATTTATTACTACTAACGTACAATTGGGGAAATTAAATTTTTCTTATATTAAAGTATTACATGTCCTTAAAAAATATTGTTTATTATCGTTTGTGATTTCTTTTCACTCATTATTTCAATAAAATACCAGATTTTAAGTCTTTAAAAACGTGATTTAAAACTATACATTTTCGCATGATCATCTGCACAACAAATTTTTAGTCCAAAAGTAATGTTACTACTCTAGTACTGTATTCGTTGTCAAAATTCCTGTCAAAGAAAAAAATGCAATACAGACGAAGATGCAAAAACTATAAACTGTATAAAAATTCGATAAAATATATCAGAATAACAGAAATTTCTCTGCGATGAATTACAATAATAATTGAAAATTGAGGAAACTACCTTCAACAATCTCGGATTTAATTATAAAGTTATGAGATATATAAAAACGAATTCTAAAAATTAACGTAACAAGAGGCGTCGTTATTTATTTTCTTTATTATGGCACGTGAAAGACAGTGTCATATTATTTAACTACCTAGCAAAAGGGGGTCTGTCCCAAGCTTGTATTCATAGAGTATCATCTGCTAGATCTACTTTTATATTAATATCACAAACGTTTATATTCAATACTCTTGAACAGTAAGGTAGCTCAAAAGTTGTACGACAGTTATCAGTACGGTCAAGTGCCAATAAAGAGAAATAGATTGATTGGCACAGTCAAAGAAACACGTAAAGCGAAACAAAATTTAAGCAGAGAATAAATCACGATGTCTTGCACGAAGGAAATTTTCAAACGTTTATACAAGACATTGTTTTGCGCCATCTTCTCTTGCCATGCCGATTGTTCGGTTTATTGGGATGATTGTTGGAACTATTTTTCACATCATCAGGCGGATTTTCCGCTTCTTGGAGTCGTCTTTCATCTATAATATATAAATACAGTATTTTAATAATTTACTTCTTGCTTGAAACGTCCAGTTTAAGTTTCCAGAATAATGTCTGTCATAAATTTCAAATCTTAATATTAAAAAAAAAACATCACGTGCGTCCTAAACTACGACCCAAGACAGATTTATGTGTAAACATCTTCGGTAAACGTTAACTGAAATTGAAATCTTTCAAATTTTCACTTCATGAAGAAGAATAATAAAAATTGAAATTTCATTATGGAAAATTCATTATTATGACACTCATCATTATTATTACACACCTAAGTACTCAAAAATTATAAGAAAGATATTGAGAATTGTTTCTTTTTTTCAAATTAGACACAGCATATTTTCCTCCTGTTACACTTTAAATACTTGGCGGGAATTGTCAAAACAGAATGAAAAAGAAACCGAAAAAATGCAAAATAGCAGTTTTCTAATGAATTCATACTACAAACGGTATTTCTTGTGTTTTTTCAACATGAATTATTTTTAATCGATAAATGACGAGTTTCAAAATATTTTTTAAATATTTTACAATTGTTCAAACAATTATTATTCGTTTAAAAAATATATTTTTCTCTGTAAGACGTGGAAAATTATTATTTTCGAGATATAAATTCCAGAGAATAATAACTTGTTACAATTTGAGGGAGAAAGATTGTTTAAACAAATGGGAATTGTTTAAATAATGACCAATTATGTAAAAACCAAAACATTCTTACCATACATAAAATCTATCACTTATATCCCGAAAACAATAATTTTCCACGATTTCAAGAAAAATATAATTCTTAAACAAATAATAATTGTTTGAATAATTAAAAATTATTTACAAAATACTTGGAAACTCGTCCTTTGTCAATTAAAAATAATTCTTGTTAAAAAAATCCAAAGAATACCGTTTTTAGTATGAATTTAATAGAAAACTGCTATTTTGCAGTTTTTGGGTCACTTTCCAAGCACAATAACAATGGCTTGAAAGGGGGGTGAGGAGTCAAAATTAAAACTTGCTGGGTGGAAATTATTCTCTAAACATCTTATCGCATGTTCAAAGAATAATTTTAATACTTTTATAATACTTTAATTCACAAAAAGTTTATAACAAGTAGTTCTTTTTTCCATTTTTTTGAAAATCAAGCTCTTCCCATTTAAACCCCCATGTTAATTTCAAAGGCTTGGGGCACGGGTTAACTTTGACAAAAAAAGAAAACAAGAACAATGTTAAGTTGATAAACTGTAAATATAAATTAAGTATTTAATTTTAAAATTGAACTATAGTTCGACTCTCAACAATAGAATAATAATGAAATTGATTTTATAAGACGATTTGGAATCTGTTCATAATTAAATAATTTATGGAACTTTACGTTAAAAATTGAACTATTTCAATTCGAAAGCCTTAGTAATTAATGAAATGTATGCATCCGATTGAAACTTCAAATTTTTTTTTCAATTTTCAAAAACATTTTAATTAATATGTTCATGATTGAATGTTTTTATTCAATTTCAAAGTCTATTCAAATATTATTGCATTCTAAAATACTCCATTTTTTAAGCATACAGTTTGAAAATTTTTAATTAAAAAATTTTTGTTTCAATATTTAACAATATTTGACTGTTTATTTAAAATAAGAAATTATAAATAAAATATTCAAAAATAAACTAAATAAAATTGAATTATTTAAAATAAAATAAACCTTGAATCGTTCGAATTTCAGGGTACTGAATGTAAACTTTAAAAGTTGCATTGTTACATTTTTTTTAATTTTTAATTTGTAAATGACATTTTTCAATTTAGATTTCTCAAGAAACAACTTATAATCACTAAATTGATTGTTCAAACTATTTTAGATCTTAAAACGCAGTCTCTTCCAGGTCTGCTTAGTCAAGCTTTGTATATAAAATACCGATGCGGACCGATATGAGTTCTCTGAAAGAACACATTGCGTCGCACTTATATTACGCATCTACATTTAGAATTAGGCTAATTATATTTCACGAAGAAGAATAATAAAAATTGAAATTTCATTATGGAAAATTCATTATTATGACACTTATCATTATTATTACACATGTAAGTACTAAAAAATTATAAGAAAAATATTGAAAATTGTTTCTTTTTTTCAAATTAGACACAGCATATTTTCCTCCTGTTTGTAAATGATTTACAATTTTTTAAACAATTATTATTCGTTTAAAAAATATATTTTTCTCTGTAAGTCGTGGAAAATTATTATTTTCGAGATATAAATTCCAGAGAATAATAACTTGTTACAATTTGAGGGAGAAAGATTGTTTAAACAAATGGAAATTGTTTAAATAATTACAAAATACTACTTGGCAACTTGTCCCTTACCAATTAAAAATAATTCTTGTCAAAAAAATCCAAAGAATACCGATTTTATTATGAATTTAAAAGAAAAATTCTATTTTGCAGTTTTTGGGTCACTTTCCAAGCACAATAACAATGGTTTGAAAGGGGGGTGGGTAGTCAAAATTAAAACTTGAGAGAGAGAGAACTCCTTCAGTGTCTCTGACACGCGACACAACGCTTGTGTCGGAGGCCTGCGTTACACTTTCGAGTCGTGGTTTCACTGGACTCAGGCGCGACTCCCCATATCGAGGTCTAAGATGTTTACACATCAAAAATTATAAATCTCAAGACATTTTTACCTTAGCAATAACATTTTCTTTCAACAAATGTGCCTCCGCATATCCAGCACTCTCTCATATTCGGTCTTCTTGAATTCCTTCGGCAGCTGCAATGAAGTATGGAAAATAAATTTTAAGTAATATTCTATAAAAAAAAGTGCTGTAACGAAATGTATCGAAAATCTCGCATACATTGTTGTTGCAAACTTGATTGGCTTTTGAATGACTTGATGTTGAAAGAAGGAAAACAAAAAAATTATTCGTTCCTTAAAATTTCACGAAAACATTCGAAATCCCTTACAATTCTTTAAAATATCTTAAAATTCATAAAAACCTCTTGAAACCTCTTAAAAATGCCCACAAAAACCTTCAAAATCCTTTTAAATTATACAAAATCTTTTAATTATCATTAAAATCTTTTCAAATTCCTCAAGAAAATTCCCTGGCAAACTTTAAAATCCTTTAAATCCCATAAAATATTTTAACAGTCATAAAAATCTCTTGAAATCCGTTCAAATTCGTGAAAATCTCTTAAAATTCATAGAAACTTCTTGAAATTCTTTAGAATTGTACGATAATATTTGAAATCCCTTTATCTCCTTTAAAATCCATTAAAATTATTTAAAATCTCATCAAATTCCATAAAATCAGAAAAATCTCTTGAAATCCCTTAAAATTATTATAAATTTCATAAAGTTCAACAAAATATTTTTAAAATCATAAAAATCTCCTAAGTTTTCTTCAAATACCTCAAAATTTCATGAAAACATTCGATATCGCTTAAAATTCGTTGGAATCTCTTAAAATTTCATGAATTTCTTTAAAATTTCGCGAAATATCGTGAAATCCCTTAAAATTCTACGAAATCTTTTGAATTTCGTAAAAATCACATGATTGGCTGTTGAATTACTTAAAGTTGTAAGAAGTAAAACAAATAATCGCGCTCGTGTTGCTTTTCTAGAATTCGATAAATTTTATAAGGCCAAGATGTCTTACCTTTTTCCGCAGCTGAAACAGGTGTACGTATATATTCCGCGCTTTACGTACAAATGGTTCTCTCGAACTGGAGGAAGTTCTGGGAAGCGCGTTGGAATATATTTTGTCCTGTTACAAAATAAATCAAAATTTTAAACATGATTGGTCTTAAATATAATTCATAACTATGTATTGCCATTCCTTAGAAAAATAGGTCTTCAATCGGAAAATTATACTCACCATTGTTTCCAAAGTGGTCCGTGATTATCGGTTGACGATCCATTAATGACCCATACGGCTGTATGGCACATTTCATGTATCAGGATGTCTCTTAGCCGGTCCGGTGTGTCTATTATCTGCGGAAGCAAACATATGGTTACATATATATGCATTTATTAATTACAATATTTGAAAAAAAGCATGCACACTTACCTCAGACGATAATTTAATTGTTGACGTCCTTTGTAGAGTGTCCCCCTCCCCTTCTTCGAAATTTTCGCAACACCCTCCTGCCCAATTGTTAAAACGCCGTATCCACTTGATTTCAACATTATTTGATAACATGTTGTCAAATATTTGGCTATTGAACAGCTTAAACAATTTGTAGCACAGATTTTTTTTGTACCAGAAAAAATTTTCTTTGCAGAAAACTGCCCTCGTATCTGATTCTGCCTTTTTCGCAGAGTGCGAAAGAGAGGCCAGAAACGAACATTTTCGGCTCATTTTTATGATGAAGATTTCATAAAAATCAAAATTGACACTTATTTATAATGAGAAAGAAATAGTGTTTATTGAATTCACTATAGCACATTAACTGGATGCTCCTTGAATCTTTTACGACATTCGCTATAGAATATCGGTACATGATTGGTTACCAATTGCGCGCTATATTTGAAATAATTATCCAATAGATACAATTTGTTCATACATATAAAGATAATAATGTTTTAAACCTTTTTCGCTAATGCAGAATTGTAAGAAATACTTGCACACAAACTTAGCTCTCTCATTTTTAATTAAATTAATTAATTAACGTATTTCCGCATTTCTGCGCATGCGCGAGTATACCATAACAAGTACCGGCCGGCCGGCCGGTTATAATCTTTACTACTTAAGGGCATGCTCTCCGGTGATCACGTGACCAAACCAGTCCTTGGTTATATGAAATTTTTTTTGGTGTTCACCATG
>CAKNYM010053471.1:54562-70486 GCA_932195095.1 Andricus curvator
TTGCATGTTTAAATTCATACGCTCTGAAATTATCGTTCCTCTGACAACATTTTATTCTGCAAATTTCGAGTTCTGCGAATCGATACCCTACCCCCGAAAAGACCACCTTGGCATGCGCATGCTTCGACTGAATGGCTATATTACTAGGACTATATTACAATTCAAACATGCGCAGATAAAAGGCGACTCAGTTAGCATCACTGATTTCAAATGCAGTACCACACACAGACACACACTGCTGTCGAATATAAGCGGCTCACAGCAAGCAAACGTTACCAGCGTTACTCTCGAAAATCGTCAGAATCGAAAACGACAATATCGTTTAGAGATTTTATATTAAGGATAGTGTATAAGTTTCTACAAAAGGGAGATCTTTGAACTTGATTATTTGAAATTAGCAGTTCTTTCAAGTTTGTTGAAATTTAGTGAATTTATAGAGAACCTTGAAGACGGCCTTATTTTTTTAGTTTTTGACATACTTGTATAATAATTTTTTTCCCTGAAATTAGTCGCCGAAACGAATAAATTCGGTTATCAAACTTAAAAATCGGTTATGAATAGCTTCTTTTATGCAAGTTTGAAAAAAAATAAAATGAGCGAAAAAATCAAATTTCAAAAACATCACGCAAAGATTTGCGTCGACAAATCTGATACTTCATTTTTGTGGATTTTTGGCACCTGCGATTAGCAAAAAATCGCTAGCTAAATCGAGGACATGGTTGCGTGGGTGGAATAATTTTGGGTGGATTAAAAAAAATCTGTGTATGGCTCATATCTATGGAATATACAGCATATTATTTACTTTTTGGATTCATTTCGTTTGGATCCGAAAAAAAAAACAGTTTGATAAGGTGAATTTGAATAAAATGAAATTTTTGTGTAAACTCGTGTAATATATAATCGCTGATTCCAGGGAGCAATATAAAGCAGAATCCATAAATTTTGTTAGCTTATCTCCTCAGACTTGAACTCTAGATGAAATGTATTTTACGTCATTTATAGTGCCGCTTACAAGGTTCCCTATAAAAGCCCAGATTTTTATTCCCACATCATCATTTGATATTGTCTATCTTGTGACTGTATAATTTGCCAACACAATGGGGACAACATTTTATTTGAGACTCTTAGTATTTGGTGCGGTTTTATCGCTAGGATTTGCGATTGAATCTGAAGAGGATAATGGTAAGTGACTTTTTATTAAATTCTCATAATTTATGATAAAGTATTACTTTCGTCTAAAATTGCACACCTCAGTTTGTTAACGTATTTTGAAATCCTAAAACCCCATTAAGCCGAAAAACAAATTTTGGCGATCCCGTCTGTCTGGCTGTCCATCCGTCCGTAATGACGATAACTTTTGAAGAAAATGAACAGATAGAATCGAGTTGTAGCACACTTTTTTTGGTCCTAAAAGGTAGACCGATTTCGTTAACCAGTCTTCCTTAACCGATAAATCTGGTTTTGTACTTTGAAAATGTTATGCAAAAATCGAAAATGTCAATTTTTAACCAAACAACGCGACATACGGAAAATATAGTTCAAGGAGGGAGTTTCGTAGCTTTTCAAAGGTCTACAAGGTTTCTTTGATAGAATTATTTATTTAACAGTACGGATTGTTTTTCTAAGGAAGCAGTCTCGGACCCAGAAATAAAATTAATAAGATACTGACAAAAATACAAGACTGATCTGATCTGATCAAAATTGTGCGTCCACTTATGAAAATTGGATTAATAAAAAAGGTTTTTGGTTAGATAGAAGATCATGCGACAGTTCTCGTTGAAAATCTATGGTCTAAAAGATATATTTGTCAAATATTAATTTAATTGTGTATAACCTCGGAAAATATTGTAAAAAACAAGCCAAGCACGAGGAATAAATAGCGGGCAGATTTAAAAAAAACTCATATAACGACAAAAATTAGCGTTTTTTAAATTTGATTTTCTAGCTTTTTTTAAATAAAGCAGAGTTTTATAATCTCAAAGTTTTATAATTTGTTTAGCTCTTGCAAACAGCCTGCCTGTGGCCTCTAACTTCCTTTAATTGTATTTGTACTTTATTTACAGAAGAAATTCTTCTTATACATAAAATTGCTGATAATGAGTTTCGAATATTATCTATCTAGAAAAGTTTATTAGGAATTAACTATTTCCATTAGTATTAACAAATAACATGAAGAATTACTTTTTTCTTAAATTTTCTTTGACAAACTGTTGTTTTTTGTCTAAAAACTGAAAAAACGTTTTATAATACATGTATATTTATATATATATATATATATATATATATTTTTTTTTTTTATAATATATATTCATTTCAAAGATTTCATTAAATTCCAGCGAAAGTTTTGGTTTCAAAAATCATCTCTTTGTGTAGAAATTTCCTCTTTTTTTGTTTGTTCAAAATGCAACTGTCTGGTTAAAAAATAATTTGTTTATGTTCAGAATTAGCTATTTGGTGAAAAAATTACGTGTTGTGTTGAAAATTCGTCTTTTTTGGGAGAACATATTTTTTTGCTGTTGAAAATCAAGTATTTTGATGAAAACTCATATTTTTAGATTGAGAATTCAACTCTTTGATTGAAAGTTTAACTACTTTCTAAAAAGTTCATTTTTTTGGTTGAAGACTCATAAGTTTAGCTCAAAATTGGTTTTTTCGTTGTTGTTAAAAATGAAGTTTTTCAACCGAAAATTTAACTATATTGTTGAAAATGTAATTGATTGGTTGTAAATCAACTTTTTTGTCGAACATTCATATACTTGGGTTAAAACTTCAAGTGCATTATAGATTCAACTGTCTGGTTGAAAATTAATCTGTTTCGGTTGAGAATTAACTTTCTGTTAAAAATTCACATTTTTGGGTTGAAAATTCAACTGTTTTGTAGAAAATGCATATCTTTTGCTCGTGAATTCAACATTTTGGTAGACAAGTTCACTATTTGGTGGAAAAATTACGTATTTTGTTAAAAATTCGTCTTTTTTGGTAGAAAATCAATTTTTGTTGGTTAAAAATCAAGCATTTTATTAATAATTCAACAAATTTGTTAAAAAGTCTAACTTCTTAGTAAAAATGCAACTGTTTTATTGAAAATTCATCTTTTTGACTTGAAAATTCAACAATTTGATTAATTTTTTTTTTACCGACACATGTTTATTATTGAAAATATAACTATTTTGTTAAACATTCATCATTTTTGTTTCAAAATTCATCTCTTTGTGTAGAAATTTCATCTTTTTTTTTGGTAAAACATCACTTTTTTGGTTAAAAATCAAGCATTTTGTTCAAAACTCATCTTTTTAGATTTATAATTCAACTCCTTGGTTGAAAATTGAATTACTTTTTGAAAAATTAATTTTTTTGGTTGAAGATTCATACATTTAGTTGAAAATTATTTTTTTTTTGTTAAAAATTAATTTTTTAAACTCTTTTTTTGGCAGAACATCAATTTTTTACTTAAAAATTAAGAATTTTCTTAAAAATTAATCTTTTGATACTGAAATTCAACTCCTTGGTTGAAAGTTTGAAGTACTTTCTAAAAAGTTAATTTTTTGGTTGAAGATTCATAAATTTAGTTGAAAATTAGTCTTTTTTTAATGAATTTTTTAACTGAAAATTTAACTGTATTATTAAAAATTTGATTGATTGGTTGTAAATTAACTTTCTTGTCGAAAATTTATATACTCTGGTTATAAATTCAACTGCATTGTGAAAATTTCGTCTTTTGGCTTTAAAATTCAACAATTTTGTATAAAATCCAACTTAATCGTACTATATATTAGACTCTTTCGTAAACAATTCGGTTTTGTTTATTAAAAATTGATTCTCCTCATTGATAATTCAGCTACTTAATTTTTTGTTAGAAATTTATCTTGTTTGGTTTAAAATTCAACTGAAAAATAATAAAAATAAAACTAAAAATATAAACTAAAAATTAATCGAATAAAATTTAGACTCGCATCACATCCATGGTTCAAATAATTCATTTGAAAATTTATGCAATTTGTTGAAAATTCGTTTTTTTTTTGTTGAAAAGTGTATCATCTTTGTTGAAAATGCAACTAGTTTGTTAAAAATTCATGTATTTGCTTGAAAATTCGTCTTTGCTTGTAGAAGATAAATTTTCTTGGTTCATAATTCAACTATTTAGTTATAAATTTATGTCTTTTGTTGAAAATTCATCTTTTGTGGTAGAAAATTAATCTTCTTGATTGAAAATTCGAATATTTAAAAAAAAAATTGTATTTTGTTGAAAATTTATCTCTTGCGGTAGAAAATTAATCTTCTTTATTGACAATTCAACTATTAAAAAAAAAAATTATCTATTTTGTTGAAATTTCATCTTTTGTGGTAGAAAATTATTCATCTTGGTTGAAAATTCAGCTATTTTGTTAAAAATTAATGTATATTGCTGAAAATGCACCTTCACTTGAAGAAAATAAATCTTCATGGTTTAAAATTCAAATATTTGGTTATAAACTTGTCTTTTGTTGAAAATTCATTTTTTGTGGTAGAAAATTAATCTTCTTGTTTGAAAAATCCTCTCTTTGGTTGGTAAGTTCACAGAAAATTTTAGCTCGAGTTTTTTTCTCCAAAAAAAGGTAATTAGTGCGCGCATAATGCGCACAATGTTCCAGTATTTAAAAAAAATATATCACTCTCAACATTCGTTAATTGTGTCATTAATTTAAGAAAATAATAAGTTTTTATGATTTTTGGGAGCAAAAATTGTTTAAATGAATGAAAATTTGTTTAAATAAATACAAAATATGTTAAACAAGAAGTACTGCTCCTGATTTTCATTAACTTTATATTATTTATCCCAAAAGATAATACTTTTTCACGACTTACAGGAGGAAAAGATTGCTTAAGCAAATGATAATTGCTTAAACAATTCAAAATTGTTGTAAAAATACTTGAAACCTCGTCACTAATCCATAAAGGATAATAAATGTTAAAAATATTTCGTAAAACACCATCTTTACCATGAATTTGACAGAAAACTGCTATTTATCATTTTTGTGGTGCATTACCCGGCACAATAGAAGGGTGTTTGGGAGTCAAAATTTAAAGTCGTAAGGAGAGAATTATCTCTTGAGATTTTTTTTAGAAGTAACTATACTTTAATTCACAAAAAGTTTATAACAAGTACTTCTTTTTTCCATTTTTGCGAAAACCGAGTTTTTCCCATTTAAAACCACATGTTAATTTCAAAAGCCCGGGGGCACAGGTTAACTTTGAAAAAAAAAAAGAAAACAAATTACGGATTTTCTTTTTCCGGAAATCAAACAAATGGGGGGGGGGGGGGGCCGAACACTAAAAATCGAAAGTCGAATTTTTACAGGTATAAATTTGGACCACCCTGGTCACGTCTCTACCCCTTTCAGTTTTCCAAAGTCTCGTGGGGTGCGGAAAGACGAAACTGTCATTGGTCTTAGAAATAATTTTAGTGATCAGTAGTTTTTGGTATTTTTTTTTGGATTTCAAATTTTTCCGAATAAGAGATGCCACAAATGTGACTCGCCGCAAATTTGACTTTATGCTTATCACATAATGCTGACCCAGAGAAGCAGCAAAGTTATTAAATCGAGGTCCCGGATGCAATAACCGACGGGGCGCTTGGCTTTGTATTTATCGCTCCCCATTCGAGATAAAATGACGCGAAAAGTGATTTGAAACTCAAATATAAAAAAATCACTCCAAAAAAATATGAGCATATAGAGCTTAATAGAGATCACAATTTTCATGTGGAAAATTTTTCTGTGCGATTTTAACTTTGTGAAAAATAAAATAAAAACTTCAAATTTTTAAGAGCGAAATTCAATGCGTTTTTTTCAAATAAACTCGCCGTAACTTTTCTTCTTTTCAACGAAATGACTTGAAATTTGAATCCCAAGCGTATTATAATCTGTCGAAGCCTACGTTATTCGATTCGTGCATAAAAAGTTAATTGTTTAACAATATGTCGATGTTTGTTAATAACTATTTAATACCATGCTTTTTCACGTTCGGCGGAAAAAAGTATCGAGGGAATTTTCGAGTTCAAACAACTTTCCGTGAAGAAGCTATTCATAAGGGTCGAAAAGAGTTTTTTGGAAACTTTTAGATTTTTTAGCGAAAAATGAGCGAGCCAGCGCAGCGTAGGTTGAAGTGAACGCACGAAAAACTCGATCGTCTTCCATATCGAGCGTGAGCGCTTACATGTCGAGGACCGGCGGGCAAAGATGAAAACCCGCCCATTCTTTTTGTTAGTTTTGACCAATGTTTATAAATTTTGTTTGATGTCCTTTGTGCATTTGTCGAAGAAGTGCAGACCGATGAACATCGATCTGCGGTTTTTGTTTTCTTAGCAAAAATAAATTGAAAACTGACAGTAATTCATAATTCAACAAGTGTAGGAGTTTATTGTCTAAAACAATCAAAATGCGTAGTCCTAAAGGGACGTTTGAAAAATCTCGAGAAAAAAAATCCCGACACTGTAAGATTCATGAATTGGAAAATTCCCGAATAATAGAATTTCCGAATAATAAAATTCACGATTGGGAAATTCTCGAATAATAAAATTCCCAAGAGTTCATAATATTCGAATTTGAAAATCCCCTAATAATAAAATTCCCAAAAGAAAATTGCAGAATCGTAAAATATCCGATCTAGAAAATTCGCGAATTTAAGCAATTAAAATTGTTTCTAAACATTATTCATTGATTAAAAATACAATAGTCAAATATTTTTATTTCCAAAATTATTTTTGAAGTTTAAAATTTCTAAAATTATTGTTTGGATTTAAAATAACAATAATTCATACAAATTTCATTTACAAATAAGTATTCTTTAATTATTGTTATTTTCAATTTAAACAATAATTTTATAAACTTTGAACATTGAAAAATAATTTTTTTTTTCGTAAAAACATTTGATTATTGTATTTTTAATAAATAAATAATATGAATGAAAAAATGTTTTAATTGTTTAGATTTAGGAATTTTATAATTCGGGAATTGTCCAGTTCGGATATTTTATAATTCAGCAATTTTTTGTCGGGAATTTTCCAATTCGGTAATATTATAAACTGTTCGGGAATTTTATCATTCGGGAATTGTATAATTCTGGAAATTTTATGATTCTATACGTCAATTATATAATTGAACAATATATCCATATTATTCGGAAATTTTATTACTCAGAAATTTTATGATGCGGGAATTTTATTATTCGGGAATTTTCCAATTTAGGAATTTTAGAGTGGGGGGATTTTACTTTTCGGGATTTTTAAGTCGTCCCGTCCAAAAAAGAAAGTCGATTGTGGTAGAAAACGAACAGAGAATGAAAAATCTTCGAAACGCAACATTGCGAAATACTTGAAATGAGTTATGTGAATCAGTTGATTGCCAAAAAGAAATGTATTATTGATGACCTTTCTGAGAGAATTGAAGGGTGAAACCTTATCAATTTTTTCATAATTATTATCATCACTGGCGGATCTGCGGCTGCCGTTTTAGGCGTTAAACCCTCTCCCCCTTTCCGCTGACAATCGTTTGAAGTTTCATATTTATAAAAAACACATACAAATTTAAGTTTTATGAGATAATAGGTAGGATTGTTTCTACAGTTTACAACACTTTTTTAAGTGTTTCCGCGAATCCCTTTTCGCAGTACCTTCTTTCCACTTCTTATACTTCCTCTTCACCTTCCTTTTCATCTTTTTACATTCCCTATCCCACCACGGCTTCAACATTCCTTTCTTCTTCTTTTTGAATACGAGGAATGTAAAAGCGAGGAAGAACTCCGAGACGCCCTGAAGTCCTTGCAAAATAAGAAGGCGCCAGGTCCAGACGGAATTCCTGCAGAAGTACTAAAAATAGTAGGAAATACTGACCTAAAACTGCTTTACAATATGTACAATGGATGCCTCAAAACCGGATGCTTCCCGAAGCTGTGGAAGTCACAGAAGTTGGTATTAGTCAGCAAAGATCATGGAGACCCAGAGTACCCATCATCTTAAAGACCATTATGTATGCTAGACAGTTGCAGCAAGCTTCTGGAAAAGCTCCTCAAGCCCAGAGCATTAGCAGCCATACAAGCACCTGGAGATCTTTCCGAACGTCAGTATCGAGTTAGGAAAGGTCGCAGTACAATAGATGCTATACAGGACATTGTCCAACTAGCACACGCAGCCAATGCAGTAAATCGCTCTTCGAAGCAAGTCTTCCGAGTTACCTTGGATGTCAAGAATGCCTTCAAGTTTTTCCGTATTTTTTCAGAAACTTCGCCTTTTTCTCGTTTTTTTTCGCCTAAATTTGAATTGAATTAATAGAACCCAATAATAAAATCTAACTATTTTCCGTTGAAAGGTAATTCTTTTTCTTTGAAAAGCCTACTATTATATTTTTTTTCAGAATTCATCTCTTTTGGTTAAAAATTCTACCATTTGGTTGTAGATTGAACTAATTTGTTGAAAATATTTCTGTCTTTTTTAGTCGTACAATAATTTTCTCAACTGCAAATTCAATTATTCCATTTTTCGCTAAACATTAATTGTTTTAGTTGAAAAGTCAACTATTAAATTTTTCAATGCGAATTCATCTTTTTTGATTGAAAATGCAACTACTTTGTTTACAATTCATTTTATTGGTTAAAATTCAATTATTTTGTTATAAATTCGTTTTTTTTTTGTTGAAAATTAATTGATTCAACTGAAAATTAACCGATTCTTTTTTTTTTTTTGGTAAAAAATGGAGAGTTTTTAGTTTAAAAATCAACTATTAAATTTTTCATTACGAATTCATTTTTTTTGGTTGAAAATTCAACTACTTTGTTAGCAATTCATTTTATTGGTTGAACATGCAATTATTTTGTTAAAAATTCTTTTTTTTTTGTTTGAAAATTAATTTCTTCAACTGAAAATTTAGCGATTCTTTTTTTTTTGGTAAAAATTGAGAGTTTTTAGTTTAAACATTAAATATTGAATTATTCATTGTGAATTCATCTTTTTTGGTTGAAAATTCTACTACTTTTCTGAAAGTTGAACTTCTTTGTTGAGCCTACGTTGTATTGGTTAAAGATTTAACTATTTTGTTGAAAGTTTGTTCTTTTTTCTTTGAAAATTAATATTTTTATCTAAAAATGTAATTATTCTATTTTTAATTGAAAATTTATGTATTTGGTTGAAAACTCATTTTTTATAGAAAATTAGGCTATTTGTTTAAATATTCAACTGCTAGGTTAGACGGTCAATTAATTTGTTAAAAATTAATTTCAATCGTTGAAGATTTGGTCTTTGGTTGAAAACTTATCTATTTTGTTGAAAATTCGTTTTTTTTCAGTTGAAAATCAATTTTTTCAACTTTAAATTTAACTTCCAATTTTCATTAAAAATTGTTCAGTTTTAGTGTGAAATTCAACTATTTGGTTGAAAATTAATTTTATCTTTCAAAATTCAGCTCTTCTGTTAAGAATTCATATTTTTGACTGTTTTTGATTTTAAATTAAAATCTTTTTTCTAGGTTGAAGTAATAACTATTATATATTTCGTTAAAAATTGATCTTCTTTAATTAAAAATTCTACGACTTGGTCGGAAGTTCAACATCATTGTTAAAAATTTCATTTTATTCAACATTATCATTTTAAATAAAAATTAATCTGTTTAGTTGAAAATTGAACTGATTTGTTGATTTTAATTTTCTGTTGGAAACTCAATTACATTGTTGAAAAATTTCACTGTTTTGTTAAACATTTGTCTGTTTAAATAGAAAATTCGTCCTTTTGGATTGAAAATTAAATTATTTTGTTGAAAATTAAATATATTTCGATTTCGAATCGTTACCGTTTTATATTGAATGGAATATTCAATATATAAGAAGAATAAAATTTTCTTTTTTTACGTCTGGGAAATTTATAATTTAGAAACTTAGGATAGAACCTAATAAAAACGACATCTTCCAGACTAATAGTTAAAATTTATTTCAAAAATACGAATCGATTACGTTTCGGAAACCCAGCTGGTTTCCCTCATCAGATCTGCATAAAAAATTATTAAAATTATAAAAACGAAGCAATATAATTTAATAACAATAAGTATCAAAATATAAGAGGAGAATACCTTAAAACAGTTTTAAAACCTTCGTGTGTATTTCTTCATGTGTAAGTTCCATATATTTTAAAAGTACAAATTTAATGGGTAGTGCTAGAAAACATATAATTAGGTTAGGTTCGGAATACGTGAAATGCAAAACAGTAAATTTTAATAGAAAGAGTAAGCACTGATTTCATACCTGTAGAATAATTTGAATTTTTTGTTATTGTAATGAAACTATTGTTAATATTGTTAAAATTATGGTAAAAAAGGTAAAAAAATGTTTTGTGAAGACGGAGCAGGTATGCCCCGTCTCCATCTTGGAAAGTGCTTACTCTTTCTATTAAAATTTACTGTTTTGCATTTCACGTATTCCGAAACTAACCTAATTATATGTTTTCTAGCACTACCCATTAAATTTGTACTTTTAAAATATATGGAACTTACACATGAAGAAATACACACGAAGGTTTTAAAACTGTTTTAAGGTATTCTCCTCTTATATTTTGATACTTATTGTTATTAAATTATATTGCTTCGTTTTTATAATTTTAATAATTTTTTATGCAGATCTGATGAGGGAAACCAGTTGGGTTTCCGAAACGTAATCGATTCGTATTTTTGAAATAAATTTTAACTATTAGTCTGGAAGATGTCGTTTTTATTAGGTTCTATCCTAAGTTTCTGAATGGAATATGCTATTTATACAATAATTGAACAAAAATATATTTCCCTA
Source organism: Andricus curvator (assembly GCA_932195095.1). Classification (NCBI taxonomy): domain Eukaryota; kingdom Metazoa; phylum Arthropoda; class Insecta; order Hymenoptera; family Cynipidae; genus Andricus; species Andricus curvator. The sequence goes on from CAKNYM010053471.1 coordinate 65,366, forward strand.
TAATCCCATTATTTTCATGAAAACCCACTCTATTTCCCCTGTTTTAATAGCATTTTCAGCTTTGAAGTCTGCTGAAATATGATGTTTGCATGTTTTGTGTTTTATATCAGACATTTATTAAATTAAATCAATGAAATATTTTGCCTTAAAAGTGGGTAGGGTGTTTGTATTTGTGACGTCACCCTGGAGGGTTAAAGCTTCGTGCAATGATCTATAACGAAGAAGAGGAAGATTGGAAAAAGTGTGTCAAATAACGTGACGTAGTTTTGGAACAGCCCCTGTTACATAAAATTGCTGCAAATGTATTTCGAATGTTATCTATCTAAAACAGTTTATCAGTAATTGAACATTTCTATTACTAGATAGATAAACGTTTATTCTTTAGCCTGCTGGTCTTAAAAAATTGACTTGCTTACACATCCATTTTTTTACAGAATTTTCTTAAAACTAACCCTTAAAACTAACATCCTTCCACACCTTATCTCTAACGCCGCTCGCTCTTATCGCATTGCCTTCTTCGATTCGCCTCGCCTCGCTCGCATGTCCCTACTTTCTTGCTTTGTCTCGCATTACCAAACTTTGCCTCCGCGGCTATTACCTAATACTTATCTACTATTTACAATATTTACATTTACTTATATTTACTTCCTCCTCTATTTACAATCTTTACTTCTCCATTCCTCTTCCTCCTTCCTTCTCTTCTTCTCCATCTTACCCAAAACTCCCTTCACCCATGCTACTGCCCTTTTGTCCCCCCTTTCATGCATCAATACCTCCATGCTTATCTCACTCCTTTCCACCTCTACGCACTCCTCCAACCAGTGCTCCACTCTTGCCTCCCCCTTCCCACATAGTTCACACATCCTCTTTTTCCTAGCGAGCCAGAACCTATTGAAAACCTCCATGCAACCACATCTCATCCTCGCTATCAGTTCCTGACTTCCTTTCTCTCCTTTCTCACACAAATATTGCGCTCTCGCCCTTGGCATAATCCACACATAGTTCCCATTAAACCTTGTCTCTCTTATTCTCTCTTCCCCTGCTGTCTTCTCTCTCTCCATGCTGTTTTTCTTAACCAACTCATATACCTTCCTTCCTTCCTCATGCATCCTTCTCACTTCATCCATCTGCAGTCCATTCGTTCTAAAATACCTTTCTCTTTCAACCTCCATCTTCCCGCCCCCTCTCCTGTTCTCCTTCTCCCACCAACACTCCCTAACCAGCTTACTTCCCCCCTCTTCCAAAAATTTCTCCTCATATTTACACGCTCGACTCCCCGCTAGAATCCCTACACTCGTTCTCCCCGTCTCCCTCCTGACAATATAATTAGGCGTGTTCCTTACCAGCCCCAGTGTCCACTTTACATATCTCTCCTGTATCCTATTTACCTCTTCGCTTTCCTTCCACCCCCACACCTCTACTCCATACAATAGCACACTCATCACTAGTGAGTCAAACAATTTCATTCTCCTTCCAAAATCATCTGCGAATAACATCTTTCCCAACCCCCACATTTGCCTCATCACAACATTTGCCCTTCTCACTCTCTCTTTTATGTGACCATCCACTCCGCCATTCCTCCGAAACAAGAAGCCCAGGTACACAAACTCTTTCACCGCCTGCACCGCCTTTCCCTTCCACTTCCACTCCCCTTCCTTATCCCTTCCACCTCCTTTTCTGAAAACCATAACCTTGGACTTTTCCGCATTCAGTTCTAACCTGTTCTTATCCAGGTATCTTCTTAACCTCTTCATCATTTCCTTTAAGGCCTCCTCGCTTTTTGCCAACAACACTATGTCATCTGCATACGCTAGCGACCAAATTCTAACTCCTCCTATCCTGACTCCTCCTACCACTCCGGCCTCCAGCTTACTTTCCATATCCGCAATTAAAATCGCAAAAAGCGTTGGGCTAAGCGGACACCCTTGTCTTAACCCCCTATCCATCCAGAATCCCTCCGAAATCCCCTGTCCTCCTCTTACCTTATCTTTGGTCTCTTCATATATCTCCCTTACCCTCTCGATCAGGCCTCTCTCCACTCCCCTATCCTCCATCGCCTCCCACAACCTCCCCCTATCCACCGACGGAAACGCGCCTTTTAGATCCACAAAAAACGCGTAAACTCTCGACCCCTTCTTCGCTAATTCTCTATCCACAATGTGCTGCAGAACGTAGATATTGTCGATAGTACTCCTACCTGCCCTACAGCCCGCCTGCGTCTCCGGCAATATTCCTTTCCCCTCGACATCCTTCCGCAGCCTCTCCGCCACCACCATCGCGTATACTTTATACGCCGTATTCATTAGCGTAATTCCTCTATAATTTTCCTGCCTATCCCTATCTCCTTTCTTATACAGAGGTACTATTAACCCTTCTCTCCACCCTCGTGGGAATCCCTCCCCCCTCCATACTTTCCTAACTACCTCCTTCAGCCTCTCCCTAACCTCTTGTGTACTAAACAGCCAAGCTTCGTTCTCTACCCCATCCAGCCCTGCTGATTTTGACCTTCTTAACTTCCTTATCTGTTTCTCTATCTCCTCGTCATTCAACTCCTCCATCTCTGCCTCCCCCGTTCTTCTACTCCCATCATCTCTCTTCCTTGAATCCGATCCCTGGAATGATTCTTTAAAAAACTCCCTCCACTCCTCACTCCCTATCTTCTCGCTTATCTCTACTCTCCGCTTCCTATACCTATTTATTATCTTCCAGACGTCCCCCTCTGTCTTAACATTTCCTAACTCCTCCTCCAGCTCTTTCTCCTTTTCCTGTTCTTTCTTCTTACACATCAATCTAAACCCCTTCCTCATTTCTACGTACTCCTCCCTTTTCGCAGTACCCTCTTTCCACTTCTTATATTTCCTCTTCACCTTCCTTTTCATCTTTTTACATTCCCTATCCCACCACGGCTTCACCATTCCTTTCTTCTTCTTTTTAAACACCTTCTTTTGCACGCACCCTTTCACTTTCTCTTTTAAATCCTCCCATATCTCTTCCACCGTCTCCCCTTCGAAGCGCACCATCCCTAACTGCTCCTTATACTTCTCTATCGCCTCCCTCGTCCAGCTAACCCTCTCCCCCGTCGCCACTTCTTCCCCACCTTGCCTTCCGCCGTTCTCACCCCTTATCCACAACCCTAATGGCTGATGGTCTGACTCTACCCTCTCTTCTACTGCGAATCTCTCCATCTCCTCCCACCCTTGCATATTCATAACTACATAATCTATTACCGATACCCCTACCTTACCTACGTATGTGTATTCTCCCTCTTCGTCCCCAGTTGCCATACCATTTGCCACCGCCCAGCCTCTATCCTCCATCCAGTCTCTTAGAATCTCCCCCTCCTTATTTATTAACCTATCTTTCGAATTCCTTTCAAAGCTCTCCCCTTCCCTGTAAAGGCCCCCTTCCCTCCCCATCCTCGCGTTAAAGTCCCCACCCAGTACCACCACACCCTCCTCTCTTTCACCTAACAGGTCCTCCACCCTTTCTTTAATTCTTTCCATCCCATCCTTATTGTACACTGTCACAAACTTACTGCTTACCCCTCCTATCTTCACTTTCCTCATTTGCACTCCCTCCCCCTCTTCCTCTCCGTGAGCTTCTTCCTCTAATCCATCTCTAACCCCCGTTATAATTCCCCCACTAGCCCTTCCTTTCTTCTTCACTCTGACCGCCTCCTGGAGTCTCCACCTATACCCCTTTGGCAGCTTTGGCTCTATTCTATCCCATTCCTTTCTTTCCACCCACGTCTCTACCAGTCCTACCACATCAAATTCCTGGATATACCTCCAGAACTCCTCATCCTTCTTCTTTACCCCTGCTATGTTCCAGTAAAGCACATTCACAACTCCTCTACCCTGCATTACCCCCACCCCCCTACTTCCTACGAAACAAATTCCCCTGCACTTCCTTCAACACCTCTTTCTCCTCGTCCCACACCCACATTTTCTCGTCTATTTTTATTTTCCGATATCCTACCTTCGCCGATCTCCCTTCACTCCTCTCCCTCCTAGCCCTGTCGTACAACATTCTCTGTACATCCCTTTCCTTTCTTGTCAAGTCGTGATCGATGAAAACTTCCTTATCCTTTATCCTATTTTTATTTCGCATTACCCCCAACTTTTCTTCCCAGCTCTCTAACTCCACAACCGCCACTTCTTTCTCCTTTCTCCCCTCCAACTTAACTTTCCCTACCCTGCCTTTATTCCACCCTATGCTCTGTAGCAGCGCTTCCACGCCCTCCCTTTCTTCCCCGCTCTTCATCTTCAACCCTCTTATCACAATATTATTTCTCCTGTCTGCCTTCTCCTTTCTCTCCATTCTCAACTCCATTGCCCTTATCCTTTCCCTATCCGCCCTCTCCTCCTTTTCATTCCTACGCTCTCCCACTTTCTCTTCTATCATATTCCCTACCCTCTCCCAAAGACCTTTAATCTCGCCCCCCATACCCCCGTCTCCTATTTCCATTTCCGTCCTGCCCTCCACCGTCTCAAGCCTTTTTTCCGTCCTTTCTTTCCACGCCCTAATCTCCTCTTCCATCTGTTTTATTTTAACGTCTTTTTCTTTTCTTTCCCTCTCTAACCCATCTACTCTCTCTCTCAGCTCTTTCACCTCCTTTTCCCATTTCTCATCTCTGATTCGCAAGTCCTCCCTCATGCCTTCCAACTGCTCCTTGGTCCCCCTTACGTCCTCCCTCAGCCCCCTGATCTCGCCTAACAACATCCCGAGGGCCTCCTTTTCCAACATCCCCTCCATTTTTTTGGGGGGTTACCTCGGTGTTATCCCGCTTTTTTTAAACGGGCTCTCGACCTCGCTTTTCTCCGGACTCTCTTGGCTGTCTCTCTTCCTTTTCAAGAGATCCTCCCCGTCACTTGCGCTTGACGCTCTCTCCCTTACCTTCTCGCTTCCTTCGTTGCCACCGTCCCGATTTCTCCCTCTCCCCGACGCACCGCTCGACACCGGGCGACGCGTTGTTGGCCGTCGTGGCTTGTGGAAAATTCCCTCCCCGTCGGTTTCACTACCAGCACTGCCAGTACTCTCGCTGCCCACCTCCCGCTCTACCGCCGGTAAATGAGATCTATCCATGCAGTACCTGCCGCAACCGACAGATGTCTCTGCAAA
>CAKNYM010053471.1:85486-115177 GCA_932195095.1 Andricus curvator
GAAAACGGAAGCCCTGGAAGATCGCTCATTTGTAGAAGTTTAAGAACGAATAGTATTAATATTATTGTTATTTTAAGTAAGGCGAAATATTAGAATATAAGCAGCGGTTAAGTTAGGTTAAGGATGAAATGTAAATATAAATATATAATAAATATTATAATATAATATATATAAATAAATATATAAAAATAAATAGAAGAGTTTCTTCAAAAAAGGAATGCGTTGAAAGTAATAGTTTGATGAATAATGTTTTTGTTTCACAAATAAAATAAATTGATATTTTGAAGGAACGAAAAAAAAATATATAAAATTTGTGCGGAACTGTTATTGGCAACATAAAAATAATAATGCGTATTAGTGGGGCAGTCACATTTTTTGAGAACGCAATAAATTGAAGATGTTTGCATTTCTTTAGTGTTTTTAAAATTTTTATAGTTTCCTGTGAAACTTTTTGCAATAAGATTATTAAAAATTTAGAGATTCAAGATAACATAGTATTCGAAGTTAACACAACAAAAATTAAAAAATAATTCAAAAATTTTGCAATGTGATTTTTTCAAGAAAATAGGGGAATAAATTCCTTTAAGTAAAATAAATGTGGCTACTATATATTAAATTATATTACAAACGCTTGAAATTTCTAAGATTTCAATTAAAAATATTGCATTTTTAATAGAAGATATGAATTTTTAGGCAAATAGTTGAATTTACAACAAAGTTAACTTTTAATCGAATATTTGAATTTTTAACTAAAAAGGATAAATTTTAAACCAAATAGTGGAATTTTCGACTAAAAAAGAGGAATTTTCAGCCAAAAATATACTAGTTTAATTTTTAGTTAAAAAAGTTAGTTTTCATGAAATAAAAAATAATTTTCAATAAGCTATTTCAATTTTTTACCAAAAACATGAAATAAAAAAAATGTTCCTTCAAACAAATAGTTTAATTTTCAACCAAAAGAGGGGAATTCCCAAACCAAACTGAAAATATGAATTTTCAACAAAAAGGTTCATTTTCAGACAAAAAATTAAATTTAAAAATCAAAAAGGAAGACTTTTTTACAAAATTGTTAAATTTTCAAGTCAAAGAGGCAAATTTTCTTCAGAATTAATGAATTCTCAACTGAAAAGTATCAATATTCAACCGAAATTGGAATAGTATAATTTTCAGTTAAAAAAAGATTTAAAAAAAAAAATAATAATTTTCATCAAAATAGGTATATTTTTAACCAAAGTGATAATCTTTTAAATGACATGATTAATCTTTAACTAAAATAGATATATTTCAAACCAAAAAGATGAATTTTTAATCAAGAAGATTAATTTTCTACCAGAAACTACGAATTTTCAACTAAAAAAGATCGATTTTCAACAAAAAATGAAGTATTTGAATTTTAAGTTGAAAACCCCAATTTTCAAACAGACAAAAACGAATTTTCGATAAAGTGACAGTTATATGACAAATGAAAAAAGAGAGAAAAAAAGAAAATAGACAACCAAACCACCTCGCTGTTTTTACATTCTCATCAGAGAAGGTATTAGATTTGTATAAAAAACAAAACAAAAAAGATCCATAAATTTGTTAGTAATCATTTTTAATAGAACGATTAGTTTTTGTTTTATTCATAAAAACAGCATTAAAAATCAAAAATCAAACTTTTCAGAGAAACGACACAAGCTACGAAAAAAGATGAATAAACAAAAATTGGGCACCCAAAAAAGATCTACAAATTTTTTATTAATCACTCTTTGATAGGATGCGTAGTTTTCATTCTAATCGTAAAATATAACAGTAAAAATTTAAAAAAAAATGTTTAAAACGACACAAGGTAAGAAAAAAAAATTAATAGGCAAAATTTGTTCGCTCAAAGAAGATCTACAAATTTTTCACTAATAAGGTCTTGGTAGGCTGCGTATTTTTTGTTCAAATTGTGAAAAATAATATTGGAAATAAATTAATTAATTTGTTTGAAAAACGACACAAGGTGCAATAAAATGTTGATAACCAAATTGTTTTTTTTATAGAATGCGCAATTTTTTTAATTATAAAAACAAGACAATAAAAATACATTTCTTTCAATATCAAGGCATGTTATGAATTGTAATAATATAAATTTATGTAAGTTATACATTTTTAAGGGTAGCTGGTAATACAAATTAGTACAAAATAAAATAAAAATATTAAAGTAATCATGATGATTAAAATTTGTACTTTACTTTGCAATATCTGAATAAGTAGTCCCAGACAGAGGTATAGAAATAAATATAATATACATTTGATATAATAGAGTTGAACCCAATGTATAAAAGTTCGCACGTTGGACTAAATCGAGTGCGCAGCCCGAAATACGTGATGAGAATGTGTTCGTTAAAGCGGAAGCAGCTTTAACAACAGAGAATTCACAATCACTAAATGACAGTTGTCGATTATTTGACCTTCAATTTTGAAAGGCCTGCACACAAATATTGAGCAAGTACAAAGACCGAGCGCGCAGCGCGAGATAAATATATAATCGAGCGCGAAGCGCGAAATCCGACAGGCGAATCCCAAAAATTAAAAAAAAAATTTAATTTAATTTAAAAACAAAAAACTTTCATTGACGTCTGCATGCTAAAAAATATTGACCAAGCTGAAAAATGCGTTTCTGCATGTATTTAGAATATAGGAAAAAAGTATGAAATGTGTGTCTTGAGGTTTGTTTTGGATTTTTTTTTGATAGAATGACACTTTCCGTGGAATCCGTGGAAATGCCTATATGTGAAAAGTTTCGGGAATTCTGTAACTATGGTAAATATACTTTGAACAAATAAAAGTTCGGTTTTTCAAAAGAGGGTGTGGGAGTGAACTTATTCCTACCCCCATTTTGAAATTTAGGTTCTTTATCATTTAAATGCCTTTTATAAAGCAAGTTCTAAAATTGTCCTATAGAGGTCTTTTAGCGGACGTCCTGAGGACCTTTTATAGAGATGAAAAGATCCGAAGGATGCTTTAAAGACGTTAAATCACATGACATGTATGTAGGTATATTTCAAAGGCGTCTTTAGTGAAAAAATTGCATGGCAGACTGGTGTCAGGCCTTGTCTGGGACTGGCGCTGATCATCTTTTTTGGGCGTTTTTGTAAATAGTTGCAGGGCGTCTAAAAATGGCCCGAAAAAAGTGTCGCTCTCTTACCGTTTTCGAGATGTCGAGATTTTTCTATCGAAAATGTCGATTTTTTACTTCTTTGAAACTTACTTTATGTATTCGTTTTATTAACAACGCGAACAAAACGGAAGACTCCCTCCAAACAGCGCTCCACAAGAACCCATCCCCCAAAAATTCTAACCCCGTCTCCTCCAAAAACCGGTGGAAACGGGTCTGGATTCTTACGAATCGTAAATTTCACCCAGTCGGGATCGTTTCGAATTCGAAGGCACTCTGACCCCTTTTCCAGCTTTTCCACAAGCCTTATCAAACTATGCGCCCCCCTCACACACACAAAAACTGTTAAAAAGCGGTCGGGGGTGCCGACGAGTTGTAGATGCCCCCAGTCGGGATCGTCTCGAATTCGAAGGCATCCCGGTTTCCTTTCCAACTGCTGTAATATTGTTATTTTTATAAATAAAATAAGTTTGCGTAAAAAACAATACTGAAACTACTGGAAATGGGGTCAGCATGCCTTTGAATTGGGACCAATATCGATTTGAAGACCTTTCTGACTCGAGGACACCCCGACCCTTTTCCAATCATTTTTGTTGGGAAGGGGAGGTCATATGATTAAGAGGGTAATACGTGGGGGAAGAGGGGGTGGGATACTTTATGTTTAGCTTGGAAAAATACGTAATATCAGTGTATTTCAAAAAACATTGAAGAAAAATTAAAATTTTCAATTGCAAAAATCTCGATATCTCGAAAATGCTAAGAGAGCGACACTTTTTTCGGGCAGATTCGTGTTCTAAATAAAAAAAATACATACACTGTAAAAAAAGGTGTAACTTTACATCCTGCGACGATGGAAATAATTCGATCGGTGTGGCACATAGTAAATAAGCAGAATTCTGCAAAAATACGTATTTTTCTTCTCAACCTGCGTCCGCCGTAAAGAAATACATGCAGGACGTAAATTTCCCGTCCTCGACCATGAAATTACGTCCAGGTCGTAAATCAACACACGAAATATAAGATTAGCCATTGTCCGAAATCTCGTTGAATTTCGTCTTTAGCTTTTATAATCGAAAAGATATTTCGAGGTTTGGTTCCCCAACAACTTTTCGGTTATTCATATTTCAATTTTTGTTTATCTCTGACTTATACCTAACGTTCCTTGATCAACAAATTTCCCTGACCTTTCTCTGATTTTCAGGGTTTCTCTGAAAGAACAAATTATTTTTACATATTCTAGATAGAGGATCATAAATTACTTCACAAAAAGAAATACAGATTTCAAAAATTGGTCTTTATCCTATTCTCATTGTTGTATCCTAATTTTATCTGATACATATATACAAGTGAAAAGGAAGAAGAAGCTTGTATGAATACCAAAATGAATCTAATATTTTATATAAAAGATATTACATAGCATTTTTATATAATTACACTAGAGTCCCGTTACAGTGGCCATTTCGGCGGTACCCTTAATGGCCTTCACACTATCTCGGGACTCTCCAACCCGTTCTTCTTCTCCTTCTTGCTTGAGGCTTCTTATAGCGCCGAACCGTAAACATCGCAACTCCGCTGACCTTGCAAGCACCTCTCTCACGCCCCCTTGGACCGCCTTGTACTGTATATCGGGAACCACTGAAGCGCGACTCTAGTGTACCTTTTATAAATTTTCAAGTTGGACACGAGCACCGCAACGCGACATGACGTACGAAACAACGTAAACAAGAATGCAAACGAACGAAATGCGCACCCATTGGTAAGAGCCCGTTCGGGCGTCTCCAGGACTTATCGTTTGGCACGTCTTACACTCGCTAGTCCCGAATGGTCCAAATTTACGTCCTGCACGTAATTCTGCGGCGTTCGTCCGTGCGGAATTACTCCCTCGAGACAGAAAAGCACACATCATCAAAATTTACATATACATACTTCCGTAGACTTAAAGTCCCAAGTAAATTCATCACCTTACGTAAACTTACTATGTCCCAGGCCGATCGAATAATTTCCATCATCGGACGTAGTAATTTTACAGTCAACTGCAAATAGAACAACCTTCGTTCTATTTTCATATTGTTACCTGAAGTGAAATCACGTTAGATTGCAAATCAGTACTGTATTGTCGTCAATTAATCAGTTTATACATTGTAATTTGAAAATACACTGCACGTATAATTACTAGCTGATTGTTAATATCATCAAAGCTTTTTTACAGTGTAGAATACACGAGTTTTAACAAAATCGAATGTGTTTAACATTTTATGCACTAAGAAAAAAACTTATTTGAATCAAAGGAAATTTCTTTGATTCAAAGAAACGGTAGAGTAGAATGTGGCTGAAGAAATATTTCTTTAGATTAAAGAAATGTTTAGTTTGGATCTAAGGAACGCAATACTTCAGGTATAGAAATATTTACTTGATACTGTGAAATATTCGTTCAGCTAATGATATTTGTTGTTGACTGCAATAAATAAGTATTAGATGATGTTATTTGATGTCGACCAGGTAATAAAATTAATTAGAAGATGCTATGATCATAACATCTTCTAATTAAGCAATAAATAAGTATTTGATATGATAGGTGAGTTCCGTAATGTAAAGAAGTATGGTGTAAGTTCAAGAAGATAATTATTACATACAATTAAATGTAACTCGGACAACAGAAAGATTTTTTTCAATGGAAATAAATATTTATTTTTGTTTCTAAGATGCGGCATATAGTTTAAAAAAATACGTAACAGAGTTGATAAGATATTAATTGATTCAAAGAACAATTAACTGAAATGGAAAAAGTTCTTCTATCGTTTAAAAATTTTGAAAAGTTAAAGTACAGAAATTAAGCAGGCCCATTTATTGAAAAAAAAGTATTTAATGCAATCATAATGATTATAATTTACAATATATTTATTTTCATATTCGCGGAGTAGAAGAAGGAATTTCAAGCAAAACCAACTGACCAATGCTTAGGAAGACCGATAAACACCAATCACCCCATTTCTTCAGATTATATCTATGATGAAAATTGATGGCTAGCTTAAAGACTGGAGAATCCATTTCTATTATGAGACCATAAACTCTGCGCACCTGGCGGCATATGTCCTGAACTACGCGGTACAAATTAAGAATTTTACCAAAATATTTTTTTAAACAAATGGTGTATGAAGTTACTTGAAAAATATATTTCTTCACTTAAAGGAAATGTTTATTGGGCCTGAATTGCTTCACTCTATTTATTAAAAGAAACATATCTTCTAAGTGAATAAATTATTACTTAAGTAAACAAATTACTTTATTCAACTAAGGACATGTTCTATTAGAACAAAAGTATTAATCCCCTTATGTATATGAAAGAAATATCGCTTTCACTTAATTAATATTGCTTTCATTTACCTCAATATTTCTTAGATTCAAAGAAACCCAAATATTTGTTTCACGTATCAATGAATTACTTATTTCAAATAGAATTTTTTTAAATTCAAATGCCCAAAATCATCGAACTAAAGAAATATTTCTTTGGATGCGAAAGCAAGATTCAAGGAAACTACGTTTTCAGTTTTAAAGATATCAGTTACTTGAGTTAATTATCTCATATTCTGAGACGAAGAAATATTTCTTCATTTCAAAGAAATGGCGCCCAAAGAAATGAATTCTTTGAATCAAGGCATGAGTTTGTTGCTTTTAAACAATATTCAGTACAATTAGGTAAACGGGTTTTTTGGCTCAAATAAATGGAATCAAAGAAATGCATTTCTTTGGATCCAAAGATTTTTTTTTTCAGTGTGCAGTTTTGCCGAATAAAGTTCACGAAAAAACGGCTTTCTTGTTAATTATTTAGATTATTAATCCTTACCAAAAACTGGCTCCAGTTGAGCAATCTGCTTTCCTAAAATTGTATTAGTTCGAGTTCTGATTTTCTTTTTGGAAGCTTCGTGAGCTCTCTCTTCTTTAGATTCCACTTTAGAGGTTTTGTTGACATTTTGCTTTTTATTTCTCATAACTACTTCCCCGTTCTTGTTCACGGATTTAGCTAGTTTCTCAAAGTAAATCCTTGATTCTGAAAATAATATTAGTGACTTATAAATTTACGAATATGAAGTTTTATAAATGATAAAAATGATCTTAAATTGTAAATTGTACTCTTACATGAAAATTAAAGTATAGACCAGGAAGAAGGTGGTATTCTGCCATTCTGCATTATTTCATATTTTTAAAGTGACTAAAAAATTACACGAAATCGAGTTTTATATTTGAAGCTAATAATACATTTTTGAAAAATTTTTCTTTCACCCATTTACCGCTTTACTTTTCAATCATTGACTTGGATAAAAAACTTCAATCAATTCGCCTTCATTAGCTTCTTTCAAGTTCTGAGGTTCTTCCATAACAGTGATTTTATAGGGCTTTTCATTCCATTGAATCAATAAAAAGAGTTTAACGGGTTTCTTTTTCGTTTCCATTTTTGTATATGACATCCGTGGCTGTCCGTGCGTTTATAATTTAAAAATTTCAGTAAAAGTTTCAAACTTCCGTTGCTATGGAAACAATTGAAAACTTTCTCTCTGCATGTTCATATCGAAACGAAAAATTACAAACAGTTAGAATTGATTGAAATTGTGAGGTTGTGAAAAAGTAAAAAAATTGTGAAATACTAGAGACCTTCACAATGAAATAAATTAAAACACAACACAAATGCCACGATATCGTAAAATTCAAAACTTAGAAGATTACAGTAGAAGATCTCAATCAAGAATCGCCAATGATTTGGCGAAAAGGTCTTCACTTAATTCGGATGATACTATCTCCGATTTTGTAAGAAAATTTACTTTTTAACTTATATTTTTATGTTTTTATAATCGAAAAATTATAATTACATAGAATTTATGATTACTTATTTAAAATGTTAAAAATATATATTGTAATTTATGTGGTTATATTACAAATAATATTAATATTTTGAATTTATTAGACCGTCAGTGATGAAAACTAGGCAATTATTGATAATAATGCTAATAAAGCCAATAATACGAATTATATTCCCTTGAACAATGGTAATCATGAAAATGATGCGAATAATATTCCGTTAAATGATGCTCGTAATGATGAGGAATATAATGACATAGCAATAGCAGTAATGGTAACATCAGTGACAATAATAAAAAACGAATTCGATAAGTGACAATGATGGCGATATTAGTGATAGCGATGTAGATGAACATCTCATCAGTGACGATGGTGACTATAAGGAACAAGGGAGTTATCATAACGTATCATCCGATGACGGTAATTATCTTAATCACTAATTTATTAGAAATACAGAACATATAAATGAACAATTACGTATTCAACTATTTTTTGGAAAAGAAACACTTAAAGTCTCTCTCAAATTTTGTTGAATATTTATCAATGAATTACTAGAAAGAGTAGACAAATATAATTAGATTTCATTTATTGATTTTATAAAAAAAAAATTTTATTCATTTTAAAAGCGCTAATTTCAATTTTGTTAATAACCTATTTTACCAGGAATTTATAGACTCTTTTTGCCAATAATAAAAAGATTTCATAAATAAGATGGCATTTGGTCCTGATGAGCAAAATGACTTCGGGTCTTTTCAGGTCGGGTTGGCATTGGATCGGATCGGACTGGGTCGGGTTTCAGGTTCGCAACCTAGCCTGAAAACGCGACTTGATCCGAAATTCTGAATGCCCGAAGCGGCTAAGTAAGTAAGTAGTCATCATAAATTACCGGACATTTGAGGACATTCTTTTATTTAACATTCGAGCCTGTTCGGATTTTCGGGCCTCTTTGGATTTTCAGGTCAGGTAGGGTTGCGAACCCGAAACCCGATCGGGCCCGGCCCAAAAAAATCACCCCCGATCTGTCGGGTTTAAAAAAGTTTTGCAAACCCCCTAGCATATAGCCTGTTACAGTTTGATAACTTTTAAATAGTCTGGCATAATTAAAGAATTTGATACAAATTGAAGCTTCATAATAAATTTGATTATAACTGGTTTATAATACGATTATAATAAATTGAATATGAAGATGCGGAATATGGTGAGGGCCTAAATTATAATCCAAACAATGATGCTGATTCAAATATTGATTCCGCGAATTAAATGGAAGATGTTGGAAATAATAATGACCTGGAAGAAGAAGATCCACCACTGTATGAACGAGCTCCTCTTATAGTATCTGGAAGCATCTTGTCTATTCTCGCTGTAGTTTTACGATATGCTTTGTCAGGGGTAGTTCTCGCTAGCATTTTGCAACTTATTTTGATGCACTGCCCAGAACCGAATTTCTGTCGATCTAGAATCTACATGTTTAAAAAATATTTTGTAGACTTACATAGTCCTGTCAGCTGAAATTATTACTGTTCGATCTGCTTAGATTCTCATGACCATGAACTTTTACAATGTCCTCAGTGTTTTCAAGAAATTAAAAGCTAATATTTTCTAACAATACCCGTTACTGACCAACTTCAAGCCCTCTATATAAGAGGTCCATCAAGCTAGCACCTCCACAATCGAAATTCCCAAATTTCTTTGTATCAGAATTTTAGGCTTTTTTTGGGCTGGATTGCCGATTTTTGGACCAAATTTTCACCAACTTCCTACCAAAAATAAGACTACCCCCTATGTAAAAAGTCGAACTCGGAAAAAAGGAAGACCTTCACAATTTTGGGCTCTGGAATGTACAAAATTTTTGTTTAAACCCCCTATGTGCAAAAAAAACACCCTCTTGCCAAAAATAAAATGTGCAAGAAACAAAGTGCATGCGAATTTTGGGCTGATTTTGGGCTCTCGAATGCACAAAACAAAATTTCCAAAAATCACCTCTATGTACAAAAAAATCAATCCCTAAGTAAAAAATCAAACCTGGAAAAAACAAAATAAAAAGTAGTGTTGGGCTTTTCTTGGGCTCACGAATGCTATATTTTTTTTTGCAAAAATCAACCTTACATCTGAAAAATCAAACGACTATCTATGAATTCGAATTTGAATTTTCAAGGAGCCCAAAAATCAGAGACTCTATTCACCCTATAAAATTTCGAGTCTCAAACATCAGAAACTCCATTTACAAAGTAAATTTCTAAAAAAGATAATTCTTTGACAAAGTCACATCTGCGTGGTATAAAGGGGTTGCTTTTTAACGTTAAGGGTAGGAGCCCAAAAACCGGTCTTGGTATTTTCAAAGAACCTACAAATCAGAGACTCCATTTACACAGTAAAAATTTAAAAAAGATTATTTTTTGACAAAGTCATATTTGCGGGGTATCAAGGGGTTGTTTTTTACGTTAAGGATTTGAGCCCGAAATTCGGTGATGGTATTTTTAAAGAGCCCAAAAAACAAAGACTCTATTTACACTGTAAAATTCTGTAAAAGATTATTTTTTTACAAAGTCATATTTGCGTGGCATCAAGGGGTTGTTTTTTGAACGTAAAGGGTTGGAGCCCAAAAATCAAAGTTGGTATTCTTGAAGAGCCCAAAAATCAGAGACTCTATTTACACAGTGAAATTCTAGAAAACATTATTTTTTGACAAAGTCATATGGGGCCGTTCAAGTATTACGTAAGCATACTTTTCCCTATTCTTGACCCCCCCCCCACCCCGCCCCGCCTTGTAAGCATATTTTTGTTTT
Source organism: Andricus curvator (assembly GCA_932195095.1). NCBI lineage: Eukaryota > Metazoa > Arthropoda > Insecta > Hymenoptera > Cynipidae > Andricus > Andricus curvator. Next base: position 96,269 of record CAKNYM010053471.1, read on the forward strand.
ACGAATATACAACAATAAGCATCCATTCAGACCCCCCCTCCCTCTCAAAATGCTTACGTGATACTTGAATAGCCCCTATCTGCGTGGTATCAATGGGTTGTTTTTTTACGTTAAGGGTTGAAGCCCGAAAATCGGTGTTGATATTTTTAAAGAGCCCAAAAATCAGAGACTCTATTTACACAATGAAATTTTAAAAATGTCATTTTCTGACAAAGTCACATCTGCTTGGTATCAAGGGGTTGTTTTTTAACGTTAAGGGTGGGAGGCCAAAAATTGGTGTTGGTATTTTTGAAGAGCCCAAAAATCAAAGGCTATTTACACAGTGAAATTCTAAAAAAGATTGCTTTTTTACAAAGTCATATCTCCGTGGTATCCAGGGGTTGTTTTTTAACGTTAAAGGTTAGAGCCCAAAAATCGGGGTTGGTATTTTTGAAGAGCCCAAAAATCAGAGACTCTATTTACCCACTAAAATTCTAAAAAAGATTATTTTTTGACAAAGTCATATCTGCGTAGTATCAAGGGGTTGTTTTTTAACGTTAAAAGTTGAAGCCCAAAAATCGGTGTTGGTATATGCAAAAAAACTTACCTTAGTGAGTAAAATTACTTACCTTGACAAAAAAAACTCTTCACAATGGTCATTTTCACATAATTTCGCAGGATCTTAAGAAATTTGTTCGAGCGAGCTCTTTACCAGAAATTTCCAAAATTCCAAAATTTCTTTATTCTAGATAAATAATCCAGAACTAATTTAATTCTACCATAATTTTCACATATAATGCATATATTATTTATCCAGTGCTATCAAATATTTATCCAAAATTGAATAAATTCGCATCGGTTTTTGGCATGCCATTGATTAGGTTAAGGTGACAACAATTGGAAAAATGGGCTATTCATGTGAAGTTGCCCCTAACTGAAGTTAACATAAATGATCGATAAATAGCCATAAATTAGCACAAGTTTCCAAAAATTTACAAAATTACGTAAATTTCCATAATTTTCAAAATCATCGTAAATCCTAAAAATTATCAGAAATTTCTTTAAATTCTCTTACGAGTATACCCTTAGTTTCTATAAAAGTTTTTCGTTACGATATTCAAAGATTCGAAGAAAAATAATATGTGTTCTCATTATTATTCATGAGGAGGTTGTGGAAAAAATGAATTTAAATAAAATAAAAGTTTTTCTCTTTTCATTCAGGAAAATATATTTCCAGCGAAAAAATAGAGAGGGCGGGGTTAAGCAAAACTAAAAAAGACTCCTCGGTTCGAGAAGGATTGATTTACATAATTGTATTTTTATGGTGGGTAGTCGGAGCACTACCTAGCATTTTATTTGAAAATATTTACATTAAACATTTAATATAATTTAAGAAATCAATAATGCATCATCTATGGGGAAGCAAATAGATTTGCTAATTAATCATAATGGAGAAGTAATCTGATCATCAAAAGAGCACCATGCAATTATTATTAATAAAAAGAAAGTGAAAGCACCCAAAATTGAATTCACAGCTTGTTTTCCATTGATTTAAAATATCAATTAATTTTTGTATCAAAGAAGAAAAATTGTTTCATAAAGAAATTCATCAACATAATTTGTTTATTATTAAACACCTATTATCATCTACTATCTGTACTTGGCTCGGTACTTGACTTAATTTTTTGATTTCACAACTTTATTCATATTTAATACAAATAAATAATATATGATTGCTCATGTACTGGCGGAATCTTTGCACAAGTAGTGTTTTTGGTGAGTTTAATGAATTTATTTTTTTGAATAAATATAATTTTCAAATATTTATCTATGAGAAACCGAATATTCTATCATTTTTCTGGTTTTCGAGATATTTGAATGTCAGTCATTCTAATATCTGACAATAGAAAAATATTACGATCATAAAGATTAAAATCTAGAAAAAATATTAATAATACCGTTACTACCAAAGCATTTATATTTTACTTTAGATAATTGATGTCTCAGAATTATAAGAAAAGTCTTTCGACGATAGCCGAAAATATTTCACGATAGCGTTTCTTCATTAGACATTTCTGTTTGTCACGATTTTTATTTCAATCATCTTTTTTTAATTAATGTATAGAGACCTCAGTAACTTTATGTATATTTCACTAAGCAATTAGTAGTTTTCCACAATTGAACTAATACATATTTCAACTAATCGAATTATTCATTTTCTATACTAATCTCTTTAGTGGTTCAGTCTTCTTTAATTAAACCAGAAGAGGAACTCGAACCAAAGAAAGGTTTCGTGAAAATTGAATGAAAGCATTAACTCTAAATATAAATAAAGAAATCATCATGGCGATATTTTTCAAATCAATTTTTTTCTTATATTTTTTCTAACATGAAATTTACTGCTTGTGATATGCTTAGTTTTGAATAACATAAAAAATCTCTATGTTTATAAATTCGATGAAATCATCCAGGTACAAACATTTTGTTTCGAATAATTTTTTCAGTTGCGTTCAACAAAAGCTATATAGATATTCAGTAAATTTTGAGAAGAGAGAAACGGAAGGTAGAGAGCTGGATAGAGGGAGTATGATAATAAGCGATTATGGCGCGATGCACTCAGGTATTCTGAGGACATGCAGCGACACTAGGATGAATTTCTTCGTTTCTAGCCGCAAGTAAAAAATACGGCCTTGGACAGGTTAATAATTACAATAAATGGCGGTGTAATCTTTTCAAGGTGTGTATCTGTATTTCGTGCATTTATTTTCCCATAAGTTTATTATTACATATAATTAAATTTTCTCTCACACTCAGGATGGTTACAAAGTAATATGTCGATGAAATTTTTCTTAAAATTGAATTTTTGTACCAAACTGAATATTCTACACGGGTTTTTCCGATATATATCATCAGTCGTGGACGCGTTTATGTAATGCAATCAAGTTAGGGGTGTTCGATTCCGATTTGATTCTTGAAAAAATCGATTTTTTGGGCCAAAAAAATCGATTTTCGAATCGATTCTTCACTATTCAATTTTTCTGTGAATCTATTCTTCAACTTATGAATCGAAGAACGGATTTCTTACTTTTTAAAACTGTTTTATCTGTTTGTTTTTACCCACCACATTTTTTTCATCAAAATAACAAATCAAATTATATGTTTCAATTCAGAATCGATTCAAAAATTGATGCTTCTAAGAAAAACAAACATCCTCAAATCATCGTTTGACTCTTGTCACCATATATGCATTTAAATCAAGTAAGTTTATAAGGGTAATACGCCTATTGCCTAATTTGATGTATTGGGCAGCCTTCGGTTTTTTTTACTTCCGTGGTTTAAAAGTTTCATGACCCAATTTGAATAATAATGAAGATGCCCAGCTGATTCCATGCAGCCCAATCTCCTTTTTGAAAGCTTCAATCACATCTATTTGTCTCCCATTCATTCCAGGAGGAGCAACCCTAATCACGACAACATTGGGTGTGCATCTGTGCCTTTCTTGTGCTGGCGGGTGAATAATATCTACTATTGCCAAATCAGCATATTCAATAGGATCAGTATTTGCTATTGCATATTTAACACGGCGCCCCTCAAGTGACTTGTCAGGAAAGATAAGAGCGTGCGCTATGACATAAAAGCGGCCTACGGAAAATCCTCTGCCAAGACTTCCTGCTGGTCCAAGAATCTCGACTATGTCGTTAGGCTCAATCCAGGAGAATGTGAAAGGAAGTTTAAATATTTGGTTACGAGAAGGATCTGGCGGAGGTCCTTGTTCGTTAGGGTGGACTTGACCTGCACGCTTTTGACGAACGTGATATGATGCTCTCTCTGCAAGAATTATTTACAACTTAATTTTGTTAGCTTTATTACATATATAGATATATATCATTACATTATCATATATTGAATTTTTTCATGTTACTAGTTAATACTAATCAAAATCCTCCCCTTCTTCGTTATAGATCATTACACGAAGCTCGAACCCTCCATGGTGACGTCACAAATACGAACAACCCATCCCCCTTTCAAGTAAATTTTTTTTTTCAATTTCATTTGATAAACACCAAAAATAAGGCAAGAAACACGTAAACGGGATATTGAACAGACTTCAAAGTCCAAAATGCTCTCAAAACAGGGAAAATAGAGTGGGTTTTCATGAAAACAGAGGAATAATACTGAAATAAATTTTTTTTTAATATTGTATAATAGGGCGTATCAAACAAAAAAGTTGTTTGCGCGAAGTTCTAATAGCAATGCAAACTTTCTTTTGTGAGTCTAAAACACTCCCCTAAAGTTTCATAAAAAAAAAATTCCGTCTGTCTCCGCATCGTAGATATAGCTAAAAATCACAAAAAAACGAAGCACTTCTTCAAATTTGAACAGCAAAAAATTTTTGTTTAGAATTAAATTATCAATAAAAATAGTTCAAAGCAAGCCGATTTATACCTGTATAGCGATAATTCCTTTACAATATTTTTTACCCTCGCTAATTGACTTTGAAGTTTCAAAAAATCGAAAAAAGCCGACTTTTTCGCTATTTTCTTAGATTCATGGTAAATTTCTCGACTATTTTACCATATAATGTGTGATATACGTTTATCAGAATGTATTTTCAATATGGTGTAACAATAATATATACACTCGAAAACATTTTTACCTTATTTAGACACCGAAAATTAATTTTGTTGTGAAATAAAGAGCAATATATCACTTTTAGATATTTTCTTGTAATCCAAAATCAATAAAAATGATTTTAATATCGACATTCTGCATATATTATTGGTGTAACATATTGAAAATACATTTTTCTTAACGAATATCAGACATTTCATGGTAAAAAATATTAGAATCATTTTTTGCTATGCAGGTACAAATTCACTTGCTTCGAACTATTTTTTCTGATAATTTATATACCGACAATTAATTTTATTGTCAAATAAAGAGCAATATATCACTTTTAAATATTTTTTTGTAATTCAAAGTCAATAAAAATTATTTTAATGTCAAAATTTCTTATATATGATTGTTACACCATATTGAAAATACATTCTCATTAACGTATATCACGCATTACATGGTCAAATAGTCGAGAAATTTACCATGAATCTAAGAAAATAGCGAAAAAGTGACTTTTTTCGATTTTTTGAAACTTCAAAGTCAATTAGGGAGGGTAACAAAATATTTTAATGGAATTATCCCTATACAGATATAAATCGACTTGCTTTGAACTATTCTTATTGATAATTCAAATCTCAAAAAAAAATTTTTTGCTGTTCTAATTTGAAGAAGTGCTTCGTTTCTTGTGATTTTTAGCTATATCTACGATGCGGAGACAGAAGGAATTTTTTTTATGAAACTTTAGGGGAGTGTTTTTGACTCCCAAACGAAAGTTTTCATTGTTATTGGAACTTCGCGTGAACAACTTTTTTTTCTCGATACGCCTTATTGTATAAGTATCATATTCAATTCAATGTAAAACGGTAAAGATTTAAAATCGAAATATATTTAGTTTTCAACAAAACAATTCAATTTTTAATCCAAAAGGACGAACTTTCTATCTAAAAAGACAAATGTTTAACGAAACAGTTCAAGTTTTTAAAAAGTAATTCAGTTTCAAACAGAAAAGTTAAATTTTCAAGAAAATAGTTTAATTTTCAACTAACCAGATGATTTTTTAACTAAAATGATAATGTTAAACAAATTACTTTTTAAGAATGATGTTGAAAATTCGACCAGGTCATTGAATTTTTAATGAAAGAAGAACAATTCTTAACGAAAAATATAATATTTATTGTTTCAACCAAAAAAGAAAATTATATCTTCAAATCAAGAATAGTAAAATTTAACCAAAAATATGAATTCTCAACAAAAGAGTTCAACTTTGAACTAGGAAAGATTTTTTAGTCAAGATCTAAACAAAAATTTAACAATAATGTTGAATTTTCGAGCCAAAAAGGCGAATTTTGTAGAAAATAGTTCAATTTTAAAACCGGAAATATGAATTTTGAAAGATAAAATTAATTTTCAACCAAATAGTTAAATTTCACACTAATACTGAACAATTTTTAATCAAAATTGGAACTTAAATTTAAAGTTGTAAATATTTATTTTCAAAAAAAAAAAAAATGAATTTTCAGCAAAATAGATAAGTTTGCAACCAGAGACATTTATCTTCAACTGATGAAATTAATTTGTAACAAATTAGATTTTCTTTTAACCCAGTGATTAAATGTTTAAACAAAAAGTTTAATTTTCTATACAAAAATGAGTTTGCAACCAAATACATAAATTTTCAACCAATATTGGAATAATTACATTTTCATTTATCAAAATTAACTTTCAACAAAGTAGTTCAATTTTCAACCGAAGAGATGGATCCTCGACTAATGAAATAAATTTTTGACGAAGTAGTTAATTCTTTGAAAAAGCAGTTAAATTTCCAATCAGGAAGATTAATTAGCTACCAAAAAAGACAAATTTACAACGAAATATATAAATTTTCAATTACAAATAAAATAATTACATTTTTAGATAATCATATTAATTTTCAACCAAAAAAGAACGAACTTTCAACAAAATAGTTCAATCTTCAACCAATACAATGTATGTTTAACGAAGTAGTTCAACTTTCAAACAAGTAGTTGAATTTTTAACCAAAAAAGGTGAGTTCACAATCACAAATTTAATACATAATGTTTAAACTAAAAACTCTCAATTGTAAGCAAAAAAAAAAAAGAATCGCTAAATTTTCAGTTGAAAAAATTAATTTTCAACAAAAAATAACAAATTTTCAACAAAATAGTTCAGTTTTCAACCAATAAAATGAATTGTTAAAATAATAAATAAATAAATTTTCAACCAAAAAAGATTAATTCTCAATGTCACATTTAATAGTTCAATTTTAAACGAAAAACAATTAATTTTCTGCAAAAAATAGAATAATTAAATTACAAATTAAGATAATTAATTGCTAACTAAAAAAATAACAATTTTCAACAAATTAGTTCAATCTTCAACCAAATAGTAGAATTTTCAACCAAAAGAGATGAATTCTGAACGAAAAATGTAATAGTAGACTTTTCAAATGAAAATCATTCACTTTCAACAAAAGATACTTAGATTTTCTTATTGGGTTTTAATAATTCTGTTCGAATTTGAGCAAAAAAACGAGAAAAACATGAAGTTTCTAGAAAATATGGAAAAAATCTTCCTGCTGCGCAAATTTGAGCGCGCCTAAGGCAATCGTCTCTAGGATCTCGCGCTCAATGAAATATATTAATTTCATAATTTCATTCATATATTAATAAGTAATTATCTTGCGTTTCGCACTCAATAATATAGATAGCAAACGTGCGGGGCACGTTACTCGCACGGCATACGGGGCACGCGGTGCGTGCTGGGTGCGAGGCATATGGGTCGCACTTTGTGAGGGGCACGTACGTGCGAGGCATATGCGACGCACTTTGTGATAGGCACTATGTGCGGCGCATGTGTGTCGCACTTTGTGAGGGTCATTATATACATGATATATAAGTAATAAGCACATTTTTTGATAATAGTAGTATAGTAAACTATTATTATTGTAATAACATTTTTTTAAATATTGATAATTATTGTAATTAAAGATTGAATTAATTGATATTGTAAAAATTGTTTATTTACAAAAATTAAAACATTTCCGATTTTATAATAAGAATATATTAGGAAATTAGTAAGAATTATTGAATGCATGGTTGTATAGTTTAAACGTACAATATGCATTTTATTTATTTAAAAACTATAATTTCCAACTTCAATCGACTATACAAATAATTTCAATTAGCCTTTTGTTAATTTGAATTTGAAATTAGGTAAATAAAAAAATGAAATTTTTGGTATAATTTCTACTTTACATATTTATTTATGTTCATAACTTCAATTTGTGCTTTTAATTTTAAGTTCAACATTAAATTGAGTTTAAAATGTAATTTAAAATCAATGTTTAAAAAATTTGTTCCGAAATTTGAAAAATGCATCTTTAATTTTCAATCTTATTGTATTCATTTTTCAATATTTCGAAGTAGAAATAAGAGGAGCTGTATTTAAAAACTGCGCGCATTAGCTGAATAATATACGGCGCAGACCCCGTCGCGTCGGTCGAACGGTAATCGCCCGACGCGCCGTAACATTTCCGTTGTCGGTTTCGCACGGTTTCGTTTTGCGAGTTTTTAGCGAGAAAACTTGTCGGTTCTCGATCGCAAATTTTATTATTGCGATGGGATTTTTATGTGTAGTGACTCTGCGGCCCCCCGTTCCTCTCGATTCGTGTCGAATCGTGCGCGTGTTGATTAATATTTTGTGTTATTCGCCTTTCCGGCGTTACCGGTTTTTTTTACATTTCAAACAATAAATAGGCTATTTACCGTTTTTGTTATGTTTCATACAATTTCTGAAAGTTTCAGCGAAAAATATTTATTATTGTGGACACAAACGTGCTAATCTCGCAAAAGTATCAGATCCTGAAGTTTTAATGTTAGTATCGTTAAGGGAATTTTTTGCTTACGATACTAGGCAACAGCCATACTACGCTGAAAAAACCAGTTCTCGTCAGATCACTGAAGTTAAGCAGCGTTGGGCGCGGTTAGTACTTGGATGGGTGACCATTCGAGAAAACTGAGTGCTGTTGGCACACCGTGGGTGTGGTGGGCCCACACTTGTAGTTATTTACTACAAGAAACTATCCACCTAGAAACACTACCCGAATCGGGTAGTGTCACGCCTACCCTGAAAGGGAAATGGCTTAATGGTATACAATATTTGCATTTTTGTGCCCAAAATAATAAATATCTTTCGCTGAAACTGTGAGAAACGCGAAAACGGATATAAATAGCCTATTTCTGTTTTGAATAATTAAAAACAGGTAACTTCTGTTCAATCTTATTTTTTTTTTATTCAAACAACAAATATTAGCATGTTTGTGTCCAAAATAATAAATATCGTTCGCTGAAACTTTAATAAGAGACGTGAAAACGGTTATAAACAGTTTATTTTTGGTTTAAATAATTGAAAAAAGGTAATTTTTGTTTTAGGTCATCATTTTTTTATTATTTAAACGAAAAATATACTTTTTACTTACGTCTTTATGTTTTCTGTCAGTCTTATGTGCCTGTATATTGTAGTTGCAGCCAAAAATATTTATTATTGTTGACACAAACATGCGGAAACTGAATTGCTAATGCGCAACTAAAATGTATAAATATTCCTTCCACCCATAATAAAAAATACGTTCATGATAAATTACCTGCTCTTTATTTAAAAATATCAATGCAAATATTTTCTTTACCCTCTAAAAATCCTAAATGTGTGCACACCATACCCGCACCGGCACGCATGACGTGCGACACACCTGTCACGCATATGAGGACGCAGCTGTGTCATCCCCTGCGCGCACGTCGTGCGAAAAAATCCGCACGAGGTGCGACGCACGTGCGTCGCACCGTGCGCGCACTTTGCTATCTGGGATATTATCTCGCGCTACGCGCTCGATGAATTCTTTTTTGTTAAAGCTCCTTCGTCTTGAACGAACACATTCTCATACCGTATCTCATGCTTCGCGCTTGATTAAAATTAGTCCGAAATCCGGACTTTCCTATATTATGTTCAACTCTATTATATTATTATATTTACAATTTTTTATTATTATTACTTCAATATTTCTGTAATGATTGAAATTAATATTTATCCGCAGCTACCCTGAAAAATGTATAATCTCAATAAATGTATAATTATTATTACAATGAATAATGTATATTATTATTTAAACAGACGTATTTTCATTGTCTTGTTTTTATAATTTTAAAAGGCAGGCGCCCTTCCGAAAAAAATGTTCAAAGCAAATGTGTTGATATAAATTTGACACACCATTTTGTTAATGAACATTTTATTGTAGCTTGTGTCGTTTTCCTGAAAAAAATTCTGATTTTCATGGTATTTTATACAATTAAAACATAAACTACGCGTTCTTTCAAAAACTAATTTATAATAGATTTGTCGATCCCATTTTGGCGAACAACTTTTCTCGATTTATTTATTTCGTACCTTGTGTGTTTTTTTTCAAAATTTTTAATTTTTTTTCATGTTATTATTTACGATTAAAATAAAAACTACGCTTCCTTCCAAAAAATAATAGTTTGACCGCAAAATGGAATTGTTGATTTTTCATTATTTTTTTGTGCGATCAAAATTTGAATTTTAAATTTTTCAAGAAAATTCGAAAAGTTCTCATGACAATCTTGCAGGGTGTTCAAAAAGCAACGTTTTTCTCCTCTTGACTTTTTTTATATCGTGCGTTGTTTGGCTTTAAATTTTCATTTTCGTTTTTTTTTTTAATTTCGTAAATTCTGTAACTCTTAATATCGAAAAAAGTCATGCGGATAAATTGTTTCTCTTCTTGAACACTATGAACAGCCGTACATAGAATTGTCGAATTCTGGAAAAAAGTGCTCTAAAAATTTTTTAAATTGCTGCAACTTTTTGAATTTTTATCCAAAATGGCTGGTTAACGAACTTGACCTTCATTTTAGGGCAGTAAAAGAGTATACCAAAGGCCAATTCAATCTGTCAATTCTTTCGAAAGTTATCGTTTTTACCTGTTTTTCGGGTTCAGGTGGTTTCAAAACGTCGAAATTTGACAAAAACGGAGGGGGTCAAATTTTACAAAAATCTAATACCTTCTCTGATGAGAATGTAATAAAAAATACACAATATATTTCGGCAAGTGAACAACAATATATATTTAAAATAAAATAAAAATTGAGTAATAGACATGGCCACGGTGGGCTTGGATTAAGTTCAACCCAAAAGGGCTTGCACCTCTCGTTTTTCTTCTGAAATCATTACAGTGATGCCTTACGATTATTTTGAGACCAAAAAGAAAAAAAAATCGCTGGAGGGATCGTTGAATGAACTCAATTTTTTATTTTGATTTTCAGGTTATTATGTATATTTTTGTAAAAATAACTCTAATGTGGTGCTTCTTCGGTTTAAACTCTGTAGTTTGGCATAAAAAAAAAGTATCTAAACGTTGAAAATCTTTGGAACTCCGGGACCCATTAAAATTTTAGAAAATGTTTGAAAAATTAGAGTTTTTATTAGTTTTATGAATATTTCTCCACTTCCGAGCATGCTACTATTTTTTTTGTTAAAACGAAAATTAAAGTTAATTAAATTCCCCGTAAAACTAAAAAGAGAAGATTTTATCTCATAAAGTTTAGGAGATACAGCCATCAGAAATTATATTTTTCTGAAAAATTTCACAAAAAAAAAACGTTAGGTTTAGATTTTATGAAAGAGCATATTCCCTGTGCACTGTGACAAAAAAAGCTTCAATATAAGTTGAAGAATACTTAATTTCAAGAAAATTAAAAACACATTACAATATTATATTTTGCATACGTCCGCAGTTATAGCGTGATGAAAAATACCAACTTTTATGAAAGTTCGCTAAAATGTGAATTTTTTTAAAATAGCGCATTTCTACTGTACTTCGCGTCAAAAATTGCTCTTATAATAATAAAAGTACATGAAATCACACATAAAACTGAAAAACTTTAATTATTTTTGAAATATATCCATGAAAATAAGTTTTCTTTTAGAAGTTTATTTCGATTTGAATCGAAAATAATGCAGGCATGACAATAACAAAAAAAAATTAGTGGAGGGGTCCTCAAACCAGGCCAAGTGGATTATATGTTTTTTGGGTCGTTGAAACCGAATCCAAAACCTGTTTTGCCCCATCACGTGGGCATTTTTTTCTAATCTCAAAAAACAGCTTGAAACTATAAAACCCAACAATATCAACCCTTAAGCCATATAACCAGTGCTGCATTTACATAAGGGATGTCGGGGCCGCGGCCCCCACAAAGTACTATAAAATGCACACACTTCTGCATCGTCTCCTACTTCGATGACCTCTTTTTTAGAAGCCAGCGAGGAATAACATTTCTTGAGTCCGCTACAAGGCCCCCACATTTTAACCGGCTCGGGGCCCCCACAAACCTAAATGCGGCCCTGCATATAAACCTATACCTTCAAAGCTCAATAACCTTGAGATCGATATAACCTATAACCTAAAACCCATAACCTCAAAATTTATAACCTCACAACTCATAAATCTCAAATCTCAAATCCCAATAAACTACAAATTCAAAATTCAGCAAAAAAACGAAAATACTTACACGCGAATTAGAAACCTCAATCTCGGAGAGTTTTAGCTTTATAATGACATACGTCCATCACTTCATAACCCCATAAGCCACTTAAGGCAAGATGTGCCTGAGTTCCAGTCATTTAAGGCAAGATTAGAGTTCTAGCCACTTAAGACAAGATCTAGTGGTGATCCAGCCACTTAAGGCAAGATCAGTCTGAGTTCCAGCCCCTTAAGGCAAGATTAGGGTTCCAGTCACTTGAGGCAAGATCAGAGTTCTAGTCACTCAAGGCAAGATCTAGTGGTGATCCAGCCACTTGAGGCAAGATCTATTGAATATCCAGCCACTTAAAGCAATTGGTTGGAGAGCTAAGATCTTGCCTTAAGTGTCGAGATTACCACTAGATCTTGCCTTAAGTGGCTGGATCACCACTAGATCTTGCCTTACGTGGATGTATCACCACTAGACCTTGCCTTAATTGCTTGCATTTACAATAACTCTTGCCTCAAGTGGCTGGAACTGACAGATCTTGCCTTAAGTGGCTGGAACTCTGATCTTACCTTAAGTGGCTGGAACTCAGACTGATCTTGCCTTAAGTGGCTGAGTCACCACTAGATCTTGCCTTAAGTTGCTGGATTTACAATAGCTCTTGCCTTGAGTGCCTGTATCACCACTAGATCTTGCCTTAAGTGGCTTGAACTCTGATCTTGCCTAAAGTGGTTGGAACTCTAATCTTGCGTTAAGTGTTATGGGACTTTAGGGTTATGGAGGTTATGGGTGTTGAGGTTATGAAGTGATGGACGTATGAAATTATAAAGCTAAAACTCTCCGAGATCGAGGTTTGAAATTTGCCTGTAAGCTTTTCCGTTTTTTTGCTGCATTTTGGGTTTGTAGTTTATTGGGATTTGAGATTTATGAGTTTTGTGTTTATAAATTTTGAGGTTATGAGTTTTAGGCTTATAGGTTATATCGATCTCAAGGTATTTGAGCTTTGAAGGCATAGGGTTATATGGCTTAAGGGTTGATATTGTTGGTTTTTATAGTTTCAAGCTGTTTTTTGAGGTTAGAAAAAAACGCTGACGTGATGGAGCAAAACAGGCTTCGGATTTGGTTGCAGCGACCCAAAAAACATATAATCCACTTGGTCTGGTTTATAGTCCAGACGCCAACCCCATTTCCGTCGGATCGGCGAGGTCCATTCGATTTTTTTTTTATTCTTATGTAAAATGATCTCCAGAATCCAAAACTGTGTAGCAGAACTCTGGCAAATGTGCCGTTCTCGAGATATTCGCAATTAATTATTTTTTTATGAACGTTACATTAAACATTTAAAATTTTGGAATTTTTTTTCTTTTCTTGTTAGATGAGCTCTTAAGAAACAATAGTTGTTCAGGTATATTTCCGCTCCGATAAATATTTATTGCACAAAGTCAATTAACGTGTAAAATAAGTGACAATATATACTTTTATCCATAACCAAAAAAATATTTTAGGAATGAAAAAAAAGTAACACTGTTTTGAAAGTACCAACTGAAATACACATTTTTGTAATGAACACTGTTCCTCTAAAGTTAATAATTTGCAAGATAACAGAGCTTTTGTTATAAGTCATTTGATCGTGTTACAACAAAAAGTCATTTTTCATTGAGCGAATTAGTGTTAGAGAAAAAATTCCTGCAAGAAACTATACTTTCCTACTTGATGAATACAAGTATATCTGAAATGATCAATAGATTGTTTAATTGTATGGAAATTGGGATGATTGTTTAATTTTCTCCCTTTGAATTGATGTAACTCCTTCGGAAAAAGTAATAAAGTTGTCAAAATTGGTGTACTTATTCTTTAAAGTTGTACTAAAATGATGATGTGGTCCAAAATTGCGAAATTTAAATATATGGACCTGTACAATTGTTTAAATTTTGAGCGACTATCTCTGCTTCTGCGTGTGATAGAAAGGCGGGAAAAAATCTGAAAATTTTAGGAAGTTACTGCGAATGCAGTCATACCAATCAAATTTTTGTTCTTTTATTCGTTGAAGAGTTATTAATATCTATTTTTTTTAAAGGACGACAATAGACCTGAAACTGATACTCAAGGGTATCGATACGGTGCAAAGGTTAGGGGCAGACTGAAGCTGCATACGCATAAACCTTGCACAGTGTCTACGCCTTTGGATCTCCAGCGTGCCTGCCATGTGCGCGCTGACCGCCTGCTGCCAAGTTTACTGCATTACTAATAGGTCTATTGTCATCCTCCCCAAAAAAATGGATTTTAATAACTCTTCAACGAATAAAACAACAATAACTTAATTGGTATGATTGAATTCGTAGTAATTTCCAAAATTTTAAAGATTTTTCCCCGTCTTTCTATCACACGCAGAAGCAGAGATGGGCTCTCAAAATTTCAACAATTGTACAGGTCCATATATTTAAATTAAAAATTTTTTGCGTATACCATCATTTTAGTACAACTTCAAAGAATAAGTATACCAATTTTGACACCTTTATGTCTTTTTCAGAAACAGTTACATCAATTCAAAGTGAACAAATTAAATAATCATCCCAATTTGCATAAATTTAAACAATGTATTGCCCATTTGAGATATACTTGTATTCATCAAGTAGGAAAGTATAGTTTTTTGCAGGAATTTTTTCTCTAACACTAATTCTCTCAATGAAAAATGACTATTTGTTGTAACGTGATCAAATAACTTATAACAATAGCTCTGTTATCTTGCAAATTATTAACTTTAGAGGAACCGTATTCATTACAAAAATGTGTATGCCAGTTGGTACTTTCAAAATAGTGTTACTTTTTTGTCATCCATAAAATACTTTTTTGGTTATTGATAAAAGTATTTATTGTCACTTATTTTACACGTTAATTGACTTTGTGCACTAATATTCATCGGAGCGAAAAAATACCTGAACAACTATTGTTTCTCATGAGCTTATCTAACAAGAGAAGGAAAAAAATTTCAAAAATTTCAAACGTTTAATGTAACGTTTATGAAAAAATAATTAATTGCGAATATCTCCAGAATGGCACATTTGCCAGAGTTCTGCTACACAGTTTTGGATTCTGGAGATCATTTTACATTAGAATCAAGAAAAAATCGAATGGACCTCGTCGGTCCGACGGAAATGGGGTTGGCGTCTGGACTATTAGGGAACCCTCCACTCATTTTTTGTGTGGTCCCGTGTAATTAAACAAGCAGATGAATTAAGAACGAACAACATTATTTTTATTTTATGGTTAATATTAACAATTTAAATATCCTATGAAAAAGGAAACCTTTGACAGCAGCGTGTATACAAAATTTTAAACTAAACAATCAGAAAAATATGGAAAATATACACCATTTAAAAAGAGCGCATTTTTGTGCAGAAATCAAGTACGTGGAAGAACACTGCATGCAGCTTTGGGGTAACAGAGATATCTAGTTCCAAGTAGCTTTTTCTAAAAGCTACAATTATTCTCTCAATGCAGGCATCAATAACTTCACTAAAGCACGCGTGCACAACATCCTTGACAGCCTCAAAAGCTTTGACATATTTCAAGCATCCTAAAATTGCGTGACCGATAACGCAGCAAGTCGATTTTTTTCAGCAAAGTCTTGCATGAATTACCTTTAACACACGGACTTCCGTGAGTTATCTCGCGTTGGACATTGCATGACTGTGCCCATAGAAGAGCATCTTATTCGAATTCAGTTAATAAATGAGTAAATAATGTATTTACTACACCAAGCATCAGGTGGAATTCAGGCGGTGGGATGATGTGGAGAAACTTTCTATCTTCCTGAGCAGTGAAAAGAGGAGGATTAATACAATTTTTGTAATTTTTTGCTTGCTTTTTGACAGATCCTGCTTCGAACCAATCTAAATAATTTTTAAGTGTATTTCCAATGTTTCTATATATTCCACGTTTTGCGCGTTCACCTTTCATGACATAACACCACGTGCATGGAAAGACACTACTGTGCGACATGATGCTCACCATGATGTTAGCGAGTTTCAAGTCAGTCCCGATTGTTCCTTCGAAGTGATTAATCTTGACTGCAGTCCACAACTGAGATATATTCGAAAAATTTTCCTGGGAGCATTGTGCAAATGCAAGTATCAGCAACTTGTTGGCGCTAGAATCCTTATATCTCTTCGAAGAAACTCCTTGCTCATATCTTTGACGATGACCTTCCAATTTTTCTTTCTTTTCGGTACATTGGATAGAAAGACATACCTTTAAAAAACCCTCCTCCACCATCTATCCCAAACTTTAAATGAACTTCGGACACTTCTCGTTTGTCTTTGACATGCTTAATCAATCCCTCTAGAGCAGTGCAATAAGCAACAATTTCGGCTGCTGCAGAGAGCTTATCCGCTTTGACATTAATAAAATAAAATTCTTAATGCCAAAATAATTATCTACACAATTGCTTTTGGCCGACAGCTTTTTCTTCCAATACGGTTCAACAACTCTAAAGTTTTTAGTAGCCACACGAAAAGCTGCAGTTATTCTAATCGCCTTATTTTGACTAAGATGAAATTTGTTTTGAATTTTTTTCTTGTTGAGTCGTCTTCGTTCCATTTTCTTCATCCATTTTCCGCTCCAACAGTGAAGAGACTACTTGTTCTGAAACTTTTGGACCATTGCACGATGCTTTCTGTCAGATTATCTGAACGTGTAGTTAAATTGCATTTATGTCATATTCCTCGTTCAATCAAAGAAAAAAAAGAACATAACTGCAACGACTCTCAACGGAATTGGCTTTATCTGAAAAAGAAGTTCATGGCTAGGAGAGGTAAGTAATGAGCACAGGAATCAAGGATATAGATTAAATAAAGGATAGGTTAGAGAGGGACCAGTAAATAAATCTTATTAATTTACCTGCAATTACTTTATTCATTACATGCAGGATAGCCAGAATTACTTATTTCGTTCACTTTATTTCCATCAGCCATTAAAAATGAATGTCAGGGCCTAAAATGTTTCAAATTTCGGCCAAAACACCTTTTTTATGATTCAATTTGAAACGCTCTAAATCCCTAACATTGCAAGTAAAAACATTGCATTTTCAACAAAAGAGATTACTTTTTAACAAACTAGTTCGATTTTCAACCAAAAAGA
The DNA here is from genome assembly GCA_932195095.1 of Andricus curvator. Lineage (NCBI taxonomy): Eukaryota > Metazoa > Arthropoda > Insecta > Hymenoptera > Cynipidae > Andricus > Andricus curvator. The sequence goes on from CAKNYM010053471.1 coordinate 113,560, forward strand.
TTAATTTTCATCAGAAGAGTTGAATTTCCAACAAGAAAGATTTTTCAGACACTTTTTTTAACCAAACAGATTTATTTTATCCAAAAAATGTGACATTTTTTTAGCGGAAGAAATGAATTTGCAGAAAATAAAAAATTATGAATCTTCAACCAAACAACTGAATTTTTAACAAAGTAGTTCAACTTCTAACCCAACAATTAAATTTTCAACCGGAAAAGACAAATTTTCAAAAAAATATCTGAACCCTCTACATACATTTTTTTACCAAAAAATACGAATGTTCAAACCAAAAAACAACACTTTTTAACAAAAGAGTTGAATTTTCAACAAAAATGTTAATTACTTTTTAACGAAGTAGTTGAACTTTCTACCAAAATATTTTAATTTTGAACAAAATAGTATGAATTTCAACCAAAAAAGATGAATCCTCAACGAAAAATATAATAGTTAATATTATTTCAACCAAAAAAGATTTTAATTTGAAGTCAAACATAGCTAAATTCAACCAAAAAATCCTCAACCAAATAAGATTAATTTTCTACCAAAATAGTTAAATTTTCAAATAAAAAAATGAAATTTTTCTACTAAAATATTTAAATTTTGAAATGAAAAAGCCGAATTTTGAAAAAAAAAACAAAAAAATGAATTTTCAACGAAAAAGTCACTTTTCAATCAAATAATTGAACTTTCTACGAAAATAATTGAATTTCTAACAAAATACATGCATTTTTAACCAAGTAATTAAATCTTCAACCAAAATAGGTGAATTCCCAACAAAAAATGTAATAGTTTATATTATTTCAAACAAAAAAGTTCTTAATTTGAAATCAATCACAGTTGAACTCAACAAAAAAAACAAAAAAAAACACAAATTTTCAAAAAAAAAAAAAAAAAAAATTTCTTAACCAAAAAGGATTAATTTTTTATCCATAACTGACTCATAAACCTCTCTTGATAGGGGAAATATAAAAAAACACTATGTAACTTCGAAGAAACTAAAATTAATGTTCCAAGTTACTGCAAAAATGGTAACTACACGGAGAGAAAAATCAGCGTTTGAAACGACGAAAGGGCATCGTAGTCCAAAACGACGACTCGTCGTCGTATGAGACGACGAATATCGTCGTTTCATCCTACGAATCGCTTCGTCGTTTGAAACGACATGGATCGTCGTTTGCAACTACGAAACTCTTGCATTCCTGAATTAGGCCACGCCTCCAGTTTAGAAGCGCGTACGAGCATAAATGTGTCATTATAACCAGCGATTATAACCTATATACCCGCGTGAAAACTTTGCAAATAGCCGACACATCTCTAAATGGTAAGTTCACTACCCGGGTGCAACAGAACATGTACCAGGTCGTTCAAGGCGTCATCTACGAGAACTTTTAAAGCATTTAAATTGTGCTAACAGCCAAAACAACTCCAAATGGTGAGTCGATGCTCCGGATACCCCGGGTCCTACACCAGGTTGTTCAAGACGTCATCTACGAGAGCCTTTTTTAAATTTAAATTGTTCCAAGGGCCAAAATGACTACCAATGGTGAGTCGACGATCCAAGCGCACCGGAACGCGCACCAGGTAGTTTAGCACGTATTCTACGAGAACTTTTTCAAAA
>CAKNYM010053471.1:115187-136329 GCA_932195095.1 Andricus curvator
TGGAACAATTTAAATTTTGAAAAAGTTCTCGTAGAATACGTGCTAAAGTACCTGGTGCGCGATTCGGTGCACTTGAATCGTCGACTCATCATTGGTAGTTATTTTGACTGTTGCCATCATTTGAATTTAAAAAAAGTTCTCGTAGAATACGTGCTAAACTACCTGATGCGCGATCTGGTGCACCTGGATCGTCGACTCAACATTGGCAGTTATTTTGGCTGTTGGCGCAAATTAAATTTTAAAAAAGCTCTAGTAGATGACGTCTTGAACAACCTAGTGCACGACCCGGGGTACCCGGAGCATCGACACACCATTTGGAGTTGTTTTGGCTGTTAGCACAATTTAAATGTTTTAAAAGTTCTCGTAGATGACGCCTTGAACGACCTAGTGCATGTTCTGGTGCACCCGGGTAGTGGACTTATCATTTAGAGATGTGTCCACTATTGGCAAAGTTAAGATTTTAATTTTCAACGCGGGCTAATGTTCTCTAACAGTTTCATATTCATATGGGTGGGGCTTATTTTTGGTTGCAGCGCGATCATCGTCGTTTCAAACGACGAGAGTCGTGGTTTCAAACGACGATACGTGTCGTCGTTTTGAACGACGATTTCGTCGTTTCAATCTACAGTTCTCGTCGTTTTGAACGACGATCAAGACTCGTAGATCCAAACGACGAATAAGCGTCGTTTCAAACGCTGATTTTTCTCTCCGTGTAAGTTACGTTACAAGCTACTTTCAAAAATAGTAACGAAGTTACCCTAAAAGTTACACAGCGTAACTTTTCAGTAACTTAGTTACTTGTAACCAGCTTTGTTCTCATTAGGATGAGAATGTAAAAAGAGGAATTCTTTTTAAAAAAAGGCGTAAAGAGTAGTGTGCATGCATTACTTGATATGTAATTTCAATTTTCCAATAAAAGTTTTTTTTGCTTTCAAAGCAAGAAAGTAAAAAAATGAAGGACAAAAATAAATTTGCCTTTTTCTGAATTAGGGTTATTTTGTTTACTAAAAGAAAAGGTTAGGTTCTTTTTTTTAAATAGCTCTTTATACTATATAGTTATGACAGGGTTCCTCGTGACCTTTTTATTGAACAAAAGAATTATTAATAGCCTGGAAAAAAATTTGATGCCCGGGAAATGACCAGAAATTTGTTTTTCACGTAAGAGGTCACGTTGAAATATTTTAGAATTATATTGAGAATTTTAAATTGATATCTTCCCGAATCGATAATCGTTTCAAATTAAAATAATGAAACATTCGTACAATTTGACTATTAAATGTTTCAAAATTGAAATATTTGATATCGAAAGCCTTGACAGTCAGTTTTATATTCAATAATTTCAGAGTTAAATATTCCAAATTAGTTGATTTCAATTTCACACGTATAAATTGCCCAGTAGTTTAAATTTTTCGAAATAGTAGAATATTAAATTGAACAACTTGAAAGTTGCACAATTTCTAGTTTAAAGGATTTACAATTAAACAATCCTGTATTAAATGCCTCCAGAATCAAACTCAAAACGAGAAGCTTCTAGAACTGGGCATTACAAATTTAATTCATTGTTGTTTAAAAATGTTCCAAAATATTAATCATTTCCAACTCAACTTAAAAAAATAGAATTTCGAATTAAAAATCTTGAAATTGTGCATTTCCAAGACTGGAATCATAGAGATCTAGTTCTGTATTTTTTTTTTTAATCTGAAACATTCAATGCAATATTTTAACATTATCCGATTTTTAGTTGAACGATAAAAAAAGTAATAATAATTGACAATTCAAAAATATTTGATTGAAAGATTTCAAGAAAGAATAATAATTCTAAATAGATAAGAATATAATTATCTGAAGTTGATATCTTAGTAACTGAATAACTTTTTCAAATTTGAATTGTTACAATTCTAGAGTGATAAAAATTAAAATGATTGCATTTTGAAAAGTATAATCAACCATTTGAAAAATTTTAAGTTTTGAAAGATTTAAATTTACTTAAAATAATCAAGAATTTTTAAGGGTTTGAGTAAAACAATGTTCTATTATCACAATTCTTAGTAATTGACAATTACTCCAATTTTAAGTGATGTTAAAACTCGTTTAATTTTTAACGTTCCGTAGTAGGGAAAGTATGAGAAGGAGATTTGAGCGACTTAATTAATATATTGATAGGCTACGAAATCCTTTTTTGTAGCCACGTGCGCCCACAAATAATTATTAATTAACGTTTTTTTCCAAGCGCTTTCAATCAGAAATTATTAATTATTTTTTCAAAAATGTTAACAATTCCTAATATTGAAAAATTTGTTTAACGATATATTTTTAAATTGTTTATATTTTGAATGTTATGAAATAAAAATCGAGGGACGTAACCACGCGCTTCGGTCGCTTGCATTGACTGCTAGTTGATTAAATATAATTTGATAAATACCAAAAATTCTCATCGGATATAATTCAAGCGTGATTGTATCGAAAATTAACATTTTTATCCTCTGAGTAATTTATGCAGTGAGATGTGAAATTATATATCCTTTTCCGTATTCAAGACGAGTGAAGAAGAATAAACAGGGATTGCGTATTTTGAAACAAGTCTTATGTAACCGTACTCAAAGTTTGGATGTAATAACAAAATATATCGCACGATTTATTTATTCATATTGAATAAGATTCTCATTTGTCTGAATCTTTGATTTACCAAAGTCCATTTTTATAATACATCAAACCCTCGGTTTAACAACAGTATCGGGGGTTGCCTGCAAATAGCCTTGATACTCAATCGGGGGAATCCAAACGTAGACACTCAGGGCCGTCTGAACCGTTTCCAATTGGAATACATAATATTGCGCGATATACGCGATTGAGTACCCGCGCACTGCGCCTTCCCGCTACGCTGCTGATGTTTTTCAGGCATGGGTCGCAACGCAACCGTATCTTATCCCGCGAGCTGAGAAACTGCGTGGGCCAGCAGTTCCAGGAATGACTAAACCGCGGGTCTGGTGTATTCGATTTACGTAAACAGTACATATAATCATAATGTAAATGTTTAGCCCTTGTGTGCACGCCCAACTTTACCCACGTTGTCCGCACACCCAGGGTACCCGTGTACCCATCTCTCTTTTTTCAATTTTTTAAAATATTTATGCGATTCGAATATTTTCCTTGTCGTTTATTCCAATAAATTAACATCAGAAGTGAGTGGCGAAGGTCCAAAACACTTTAAAACACACAAAACACCAAAACAATTTATCTGCTGTCCCTAGCGGACCTCGCGAGCGGAATGGTTACGATGCAAACCGACGCACAATATTGCACGTTGGGTTGCCGCACACAAAATGTAACGAATAATTAATAATTAATTAATAATCAATTAAGTTATTACTAATTGTACTATCACTTAACAAATTTCAGGTGCATGAATCAAATAAGTTAATGAGAAATCAATAATTCACTCAAAGTTGAATTTGTATATGGTGGGTACCCTGAGTGTGTCCACGACGTACGTATACTTTGAGGTTGATTATTTTTGCTACCAAAATTTCTAAATGAATTTTAAATGCACCATTTGCTTGGAATTGAACCAAATGAATGTGATCTGGAGGCCCGAGGCGGAATTTTTATTTGTATTCTAGTTACAAGGAAAAATGTACCGTGGTGGGTACACGGGTACCCGGGTGTGCACTAGGGTGGTCAAAAATTTTTTTTTCGAATTTTTATGGAGACACCCCAGGAATTTGATCGAATCCACACAAAAATAAATCAATTTTTTTTGGTTTGAAAAAAAAGCCCCATGAAGTTTAACATGTATTTCCCATGAGAAAAAAAGACGTTTTTGTAAATCTTATTCAGAATCCTCAATATTATCTCAATCAAATTGAAACACAACATTTATCTTCACAATTAGCCATAGAATACGAATAGGATATCACTTTTCAAATACCAACACCACAAGTCTGTTTTATAGGGTCCCAAAGAAACCCCATAAGTGAAAAAATGGGTTTTGCGATTTTTTCGCGGTAATTATGACTTTTTTGCGGTTTTTTCAGTGAAGATCATTTCTTGCACATGAAAGACCATTTCATACAGATGATTAGATGTTCACATACATTGTTTAAACAATTTATTATTGTTTTTAGCAATTTTCTCATAGAATGAAGTTAGAAAGACGCTGTTTTTTCATAAATTTTCCATTTGTTGTCCAATTTTCAATTAGAGGATAGTGATAGTTCATGAATTGTAACAAGAGTGATTGTTTAAACAATTTAATAATGTTAATAATATTCTCTTAGAAAAATGCTACAAAATTGCAGTTTAAAAAAAATAACTTTTAGTCAAATTTTCATTTAAGATAAGTTGAGTAATTAATGAGAGTCAAGGAAATTAATTGTTTAAACTATTTATTATAATTATTAATAATATTATATTTGAATAATGCTAGAAAGAGGCGTTTTTTTTAATTCCTGGCTTTTTGTTCAATTTTCATTTGGAGTGAAGTAATAATGAATTCATGTTAACAAAATAATAGTTTAAACAATTTACTACCATTGTTAATAATATTCTCTTTGCTTAATTGGTAGAATGTGGCGGTTTTTTCTGAAATTTTCAACTGTTTGTCTATTTTTCATTAGGCGTGACTTGATAATTAATTATATTTAGTGAAAAGAATTGTTTAAACAAATTATTATTGTTCATGACTATCTTCATCTATATCAATGCCTGATAGTTGCGGTTTTTCGGAAATTTTTAGCTTTCTGTGCTTTTTTCACTTAGTGAGGTAATAATTAATTAATGTTAACAAAAAAGTTGTTTGAACAATTTAATATTGTTTATAACTATCTTTTCTTAAATAAGTGCTAGAAAGTGGCGGTTTTTTCTAAAATCTTTCACTTTGCTTCGTCTACTTAATTACTAACAATTAATAAATAAACATGAGAGATTTGCAATTCCAAGTTTTTCTTTTACGCTTTGCAATAAACTTCTTCTTGTAATCCAAAAAAAAACTTTTACAAGTCATTTAAAGACCTAGTCCTTCCACCTATTCCTAATTATTCTATTCTTTTTTTTGCCTCTTGTGTAAAATAGCTTTTTTTCTTTAAATCAATTTTTTTGAAGCATTGGGAAAAGAGCAAAAATAATTCACTTAAAACAACAATACCATTTGAAAAATCATTTTTGTTTTGCTTGACTTATTATTTGTTCACAAATAAAAAGGCGATGCAAAGTTAAAGATTTTAGAAAAAACCGCCACTTTCTAACACTTATCTAAGAAAAGATAGTTATAAACAATATTAAATTGTTTAAACAACTTTTTTGTTAACTTTAATAAATTACTACCTCACTAAGTGAAAAAAAGGACATAAAGGTAAAAATTGCCGAAAATCCGCAACTATCAGGTACTAATATAGATGAAGATAGTCATAAACAATAATAATTTGTTTAAACAATCATTTTCGCTTAATCTAATTAATTATTAAGTCACGCCTAATGAAGAATAGACAAACAGTTGAAAATTTCAGAAAAAACCGCAACATTCTACCAATTAAGCAAAGAGAATATTATTAACAATGATAATAAATTGTTTAAACAATTATTTTGTTAACTTGAATTCATTATTACTTCACTCCAAATGAAAATTGGACAAAAAACCAGAAATTTCAGAAAAACCGCATCTTCCTAGCATTCTTCAAATATAATATTAATAATAGTAATAAAAAATTGTTTAAACAATTAATTTTCTTGCCTTTAGTTAATTAATTAACTTATCCTAATTGAAAATTTGACTAGAAGTGAATTTTTTTTTAAACTGCAATTTTGTAGGATTTTTCTAAGAGAATATTATTAACATTGATAATAACTTGTTTAAACAATCACTCCTGTTAACATTGATGAACTACTACTTTCCTCTGATTGAAAATTGGACAACAAGTGGGAAATTTAAAAAAAAACCCGCGTCTTTCTAACTCCATTCTATGAGAAAATTGCTAAAAACAATAATAAATTGTTTAAACAATTCATGTGAACATCTAATTATCAGTGTGAAGTGGTCTTTTATGTGCCAGAAACAACGTTGATTGAAAAAACCGCAAAAAATGTCATAATTACCGCGAAAAACTCGCGAAATCCATTCTTTCACTTATGGGGTTTCTTTGGGACCCTATAAAACAGACTTATGGTGCTGATATTTAAAAAGTGATATTTTATTCGTATTCTACGGCTAATTGTGAAGAGAAATGTTGAGTTTCAACTCGATTGAGATAATATTGAGGATTCTGAATAAGATTTACATAAACTTCTTTTTTTCTTATGGGAAATACGTGTTAAACTTCATGGGGCTTGCGGCACCTCTAAATATCATTTTTTTGAAAACAAAAAAAAAATGAATTTATTTTTGTGTAGATTCGAACAAATTTCTGGGGTGTTCCCATGAAAATTAAAAAAAAAAATTCCAATGCATTTTTGGACCACCCTAGTGTGCGCACAAGGGTTAAATTAGTACTGCGTCTCATAATTTTATTACTAGACACATATAAGGGTCATCCAGAGGAAGGGGCCAGTGCCCCTTTATACCTTTCCACTCGCCCAGGAAGTTCCAGATTCCAATTATAATTTCTGATATATATTATCTTTAAATTATCCAATTATTTTTAGTTGAGGATTAAAAAAAATGAATAATTCAAAATTATATAAAATATTTGATTGGAAGATTTCAAGACTGAATAATAATTCTAAATAACGTGGAAAAACTAAACGATTTTAAATTATAAAGTTAACAATTGTGTTGTTTCAAATAACGCTGAATTTTCAATTTTTCCCTTTTATATAAGGTTTGATTTTGCAGTTCAAATTCGAATAGTTGAATTCTGAAAAGTATATTTGACAATCTAAAAATGTTTAATTCTCAAACAATTTGAATTCACTTGAAATAATTAAAATTTCACCATGCTCGAGTAAGAAAAAGTTTTAAAATCACAATTCTTGGGGTTTAAACACTTTTTCCGTTTTTAATAAAATTCAGATTCGTTTAATTTTCAATGTTCCGTAGTAGAAGCTTTTTTATTTTCAATGTTTCCCGTTTAAAATTATTTTATTTTAAATGTTTTTTTAGAATGATTCAGTTGTCAAGGTTTATAATTAAACATTTTGAAACATTGAATTACGTTTCCAATATCAAATTGTAAAATTTTAATCGCTTCAAATCTAAATTGTTTAAATCCAAGTTTTCAATTTTTGATTATTCAATTTTGTACACCTTTAATTATCAATAATACAATCTCAATTTCTTTGAATTTTGAATTATTCAATTTAAAAAAATGCTAATCTAATTTATTCAATTTTGAACATTTTGAAGTTCTTCTATTTTCCATATTTTAATCTGTCATTTTAATCGTACAATTAATTTTATGCGGCCTTATTATCCTATTTTTTACTGAAAAATATGCCTAATTGTCACCAATTCCACTCATTTCTCAAGTTTCAAAGATATAAATATACATTTCTTTCGTATAATTATAAAAGACCACCGTATTTGTATCTTCAGATAACTCATAGATTTAGCTTGCGATTGTGACGACTGAAATTCCCGCAAAATAAAATTCCCGGAAAATAATATTACCGAATTGGAAAACTTCGGAATAATAAGATTCCCGAAAGTTTATGATGTTACCGAATTAAAAAATTTCCTAATAATACAATTTCTGACAGAAAATTGCCGAATTATGAAATATCTGAACTAGAAAATTCCTGAATTTGAATTATTAAAAAATGTATTTTATAAATATTATTTATTAATTCAAAATACATTAAGCAAATATTTTTATAACAAAATTATTTTTAATGTTTAAAGTTTCTAAAATTATTGTTTGAATTTAAAATAACAATAATTGAGAAAAATATATTTCTGGATACAAATTTTTTTCAATTGATGATATTTTAAATTCAAACAATAATTTTAGAAATAATTTTTTCAACGAAATATTTGATTATTTTTTTTTTTAATAAATAAATAATATTTATTAAAAAGAAACTTTTCAATTGTTTAAATTTCGAAATTTTATAATTCGAGAATATTCTAGTTCGGATATTTTACGATTCGGCAATTTTCTGTCAAGAATTTTCAAATTAGGTAGTATTGTAAACTGTCGGGAATTTCATTATTTGGGAATGATTAAATTCCTTGATATTATAAACTGTTAGGGAATTTTAGTATTTGGAAATTTTCCGATTCGGGAATTTTATTTTTCGGGAATTTTATAATTCAGGAATTTTGTCATTCGGGAATTTTCCAATTCGGCAATTTTATTTTTTGAAAATGTTATAGTTCGTGAATTTTATTATTCTCGAATTTTCCAATGCGGGAATTTTCCAGTATAGGGGATTTTATTATTTAGGAATTTTTCAATTTGGTAATATTATAAACTGTTCATGTATTTTATTATTCGGGAATTTTCCAATTCGGTAATATTATAAACTGTTCACGTATTTCATTATTCAGGAATTTACCAATTCGGGAATTTTATTATTCAGGAATTTTCCAATTCGGTAATATTATAAGCTGTTGAGGAATTTTATTATTCGGGAATTTTTTTTTTCGGGAATTTTATTATTGGAAAATTTTACAGTTTCGGGAATTCTATTATTTGGAAATTTTGCAATTCGGAATTTGATAAACTATTAGGGAATTTCATTAGTTGCAAATTTTCCAATTCGCGAATTTCATTATTCGGGAATTCACCAATTCGGGAATTTTATTGTTCCGGAATTTTCAAATTCGGAAATTTTATTATTCGGAAATCTTCCAATTCGGTAATATTATAAACTGTTCGGGAATTTTCCAATTCGGTAATATGATAAACTGTTCGGGAATTTTATTATTCGGGAATTTTCTAATTTGATAATGTTATAAACTGTTCGGGAATTTTATCATTCGCGAATTTTCAAATTCAGAAATGTTATTATTCGAGAATTTTATAATTTGGGAATTTTATTGTTCGGAAATTTTCCAATTCGGGAATTTGACATTGTCGGGAATTTTATTATTCGAGAATTTTCCAATTCGGTAATATGATGAACTGTTCAAGAATTTTATTATTCGGGAATTTTATTATTTGGGAATTTTATAATTTAAGAATTTGATTTTTTGGGAATTTTCCAATTCGGAAATTTAATTATTGGGAAACTTTATTGTTGGTGAATTGTATTATTTCAAGAATTTTCAAATTCGGGAATTTTATTATTCGGGAATTTTCCAATTCGGTAATATGATAAACTGTTCAAGAATTTTATTATTCGGGAATTTTCCAATTCGTGAATTTTATTATTTGGGAATTTTATAATTTGATAATTTGATTGTTTGGGAATTTTCCAATTCGGAAATTTTATTATTCGGAAATCTTCCAATTCGGTAATATTATAAACTTTTCGGGAATTTTCCAATTCGGTAATATGATAAACTGTTCGGGAATTTTATTATTCGGGAATTTTCTAATTTGATAATGTTATAAACTGTTCGGGAATTTTATTATTCGCGAATTTTCAAATTCGGAAATGTTATTATTCGAGAATTTTATAATTTGGGAATTTTATTGTTCGGAAATTTTCCAATTCGGGAATTTGACATTGTCGGGAATTTTATTATTCGAGAATTTTCCAATTCGGTAATATGATGAACTGTTCAAGAATTTTATTATTCGGGAATTTTATTATTTGGGAATTTTATAATTTAAGAATTTGATTTTTTGGGAATTTTCCAATTCGGAAATTTAATTATTGGGAAACTTTATTGTTCGTGAATTGTATTATTTCAAGAATTTTCAAATTCGGGAATTTTATTATTCGGAAATTTTCCAATTCGGTAATATGATAAACTGTTCAAGAATTTTATTATTCGGGAATTTTCCAATTCGTGAATTTTATTATGCGGAAATTTTATTGTTCGTGAATTGTATTCGAGAATTTTACAGTGGTCACTTTCTCACGCTTTGAATTAGAAAGAATAGAATTTGAACTGCTTTTTAATGAAATTGCCCAATTTCACAAATTCTAGTTAAAAGTTTTTCAGTTTTGGGGGCTTTTGGTTTTGAATACAAATTATTAAATTTCAAGCGCATTAATTTCCGAATTATTGAATTTTAAACTCTTTTATTTAGTAATGATATAAGTTCTATTCCTTTTCATTACACTCGAAATATTGTTCTTTTCCAAATGTTACCCAATCTAAAATACTTTGATTTGGAACGTTCTCAATTCAAAAACGTTCAATATATTGTTTTTTCAATTCCCAGTGCTTTGAATTCGAAATTATTAATTATTGTTTCACAAATTTTAAAAACTCTTAATATTTCAAAATTTTGTTGAATAATGGAATCTTATCGAATATAATTCAAGCGTGATGGTACGGAAAATTTCAATTTTTATCTCTTTAGTATTTATATAGTAAGATATGAAATTTGTGTCAATTTTTGCGTTCAAGACGAGTGACGAAGAATAAACAGAGATTTTTTTAACGAGTCGTCTATTTGCGAAATATTGGAATTACGCCAGAATCTTATATAATCATTATGCAAATGTTTAAATTAGTACTGCTTCTCATAATTAGTAGATATAGGGGTGATCCAGCGGGAGGGACATGTGCCCCCCCACCTTCCGCAAGGTCAAGATTCTAATTAGAATGTTCAGTTTCTCATGTGGAGAGGAAAGTATAAACCTTTAGAGACCAATTTCACAAACCAGAATATTTAATCATTATAACACAAATAATCAATTTAAGACGAAATTTATGCATGAAACTTAGTACGAGGCGGTTTTCAAGATCTATCAAACATTTGATGGAGAGGAGGTAATAAATGACACTGATACCATAAACTGTTACTGTTCTTGTAGATTCATCATTATTTATTCACTTTCGTCAGAAGAGCGCAAATAATTATAATTTACGAGAAGAGCAAATGAGTTAAAAACGTTTTATGCGTACTTATTATTCTATTTTTTATTGAAAAATATGCCTAATTTTCCCCAATTCCACTCATTTTTCAGGTTTAAAGATATAAATTTACATTTTTGTTTAATTATGAGAGACCACCCAGAGGCGACCATTTCATTTATTAAGTTTGCGATTTTTTTCCTTATAGCTGGTGACCAAAAACACCAAAAAATGAAGTATTAGATTTTTCGAATCAGAACAAGACCTGATTTTTTTTTTAAATTTTACTTTTTTGTCAATTTTAATTTTCTTCTAAGATCTGCATAAAAAAGGCGATTCATAACTAATTTTAAATTTTAATGATTGAATTTATTCGTTTCAGAGAGTAGCTGTAGGAAAAATATTTACACATCATATGCGCATTTAAAAAACTAATAAAACAAGGTCATCTTTAAAGTTGTCTACGAATTCACTAAATTTCACCAAGCTTAAAAGGGCTGCCAATTTCTAATTTTTAATTTCAGCGATCTCGATTTTGTGTAAAGTTATACATAGTATGCTGAATACAAAATGACAATACTGAACAAAAATGACATAAAAATAGTTTTAATGAAGCCTATTTTGCTTTCACATAAATACTCAGAAGGCTAAAACAACTACTGTTCATCTTTAACATTTTCGCATCGATTTCATTGCTATAGTTTACGACCTCTATTTTCCAGAAAATAATAACTTTTTACGATTTTTAGGAGAAAAAATTGTCCAAAGAACAGATATTGATTAAAACAATGTAACATTATTGAAAATATGCTTGGAAATCCTTCACTTCTCGATTAAAAATTATTCATCTTGTAAAAATTGCAAAAAAAAATTTTCGGGCGTTTTCCGGGCACAATAAAAGGGGATTTTGAGGGGTTTAGATTTAATGTTATTGGGTGCAAATTATTCTTTGAACATTCTTCAAGAGGTGACTATACTCTAATTGAAAAAAGGATTATAACAAGTACTTCTTTTTTCCATTTTTTCGAAAACCGAGCTTTTCCCATTTGAAACCTTATGCTAATTTCAAGAGCACGGGTTGACGTTAAAAAAAAAGCAACAACAAAAATTACGGATTTTTTTTTTCCCGAAAACCAACCCCTTGGGGGGGGGGGGGGCGATCACCAAAAATCGAATATAGAATTTTCGGACCAAGTGTGACCAACATCATTCTTTTGCCGCAAACATCAATTGTCACCAAAGTTAATATTCACCAATTACTTGCAAAAAACTATTAGACTCCAAAAATTAAATTTATCAACCTAGTATACAACACATTCCACCAAATTGGATACATCACAAAATTCTTGTTTATTACTATCTGGAATTGTTTTATGAAGATTCTTCGCGAAAAAATACACAAAAAAACAAACGTAAAAATTTTTTTAAATCAAAATATATTTTGTTGCAAAACCTATCGATTGCAGAGAAAAATGTTAATCACAAAATTATCTGTAGTTTTTCAAGATCTTGAACTTTCTACTTTCATAGTGAAAACTAATGTTACTCTTAAACTATTGGCTACATTAAAAATATATTCTTCAAAACACATGAGTACTTAATTGAGATCTACATTTTACATACAGAATATTTTTTCGAAAAATAATGGTTGCACCAAAAAACGCTGTGAACAGAAATTTATATTTTTACGAAATACATCATTTCTCTATAGAATATATTTATATAAAAGGAATATTGTTCAAAATAAATCATGAAAACTGTGAAAACAGAGGTCGTTTCAAAAATTCACTGTATCTCAGAAATTGAAATGCCTCTGAGGCTTTCTTTGTATAAGTTTGAATGCATCAATTTTAATATAATATTAACATATAAAGTTTAGACTATAGCAACTAGATCGGTGGGAAAACGGTAAATTTGGTGAAAAGTATCTAGTTTAGCCTTCTAAATATTCAAGTAAAAAAAAAGGCGTCCCTAAAATGATTTCCATTCCATTTTTATTTGTTATACTATACCTTATAACTTTATACAAAAGCGAGAATGCTGAGCATGAAAATTAGAAATCAATGAATTCGGCCATAAAACTTAAAAATCGTTTATGAATGGTCTTTTTCATGCCGGCTTGAGAAAAGAAGTAAAATTGACGAAAAAATCAAATAAAAAAAACATTTCGCGTAAAGTTCTGATTCGAAGAATCTAATATATAATTTTTGAGGGTTTTGGGGCATCTACTATTAAAACAAAAATCTCCAGCGAAATAGCTGATATGGTCGTCCATAACTTTGGCTGGAATTTAATAAAATCTCTGAAATGACTAACATATTTATATATATTATAAAACGCTTTTTTAGTTTTCAGATAAAAAAAAACAGTTTCTCAAAGAAAATTTAAGAAAAAATAAATTCTTCATGTTATGCATAGGAAGAATTTCTTCTGTAAATAAAGTACAAAATATAGCTTGGAGCAGTTAGAGGCCACAGACAGGCGGTTTATTAGAGCTGTGAAAATAGGCTTAGTTTATTAACTAGAGGAAATTATAAAACTCCGCTTTATTTGAAAGAAGCTAAAAGATCAAATTTAAAAAACTGTAATTTTGTTCATTATATTAGCTTATTTTGAAAAATCTGCCCGATATATATTCCTCGTGCTTGGCTTCTTTTTTTACAATAGTTTAATAGTTTATTATAGCCAATTAAATTAATATTAAGCAAAAATAACTTTTGTACCCACATTTTCAATGATTATGTTGCGTAATTTTTTATCTAACCAAAAACATTTTTTTTTATTTTCATAAGGAGACGCACACTTTTGACCAGAAGTTTATTTTCGCATAGAGGTAGAATTTACATTGTTTTGTAGATTTACGGCAGAAGTTACGCTACAATTCATTGCTTGTATTTTCGTCTGTATCTCATAAATATTATTTCTTGGTCCGAGACTGCTTACTTAGACAAACGATCCGTATTGTTAAAAAAATAATTCTATCAAAGAAATGTTATAGCAGGGTGCTAGCGTTTCTTCAGAAAAAAAAATCCAGAACTTTTCCAGGTTTTCCAGGACAAAAAAATACATTTTCCCAGGTTCTTTTTTACAGTAAAAAAATACTTTCCACGAAACATAGTAGAAAATGTAGGTCTAGTGAAACTGAAAAAGTGTCATGTGAAATTTCTCATATGCCCCTAAAAGCTGATTTTATAGGGAAAAAAAATGTTTTTTTTGGGCATTGGTCATTTTATCAAGGTGAAATATCACGACGCTAAGATAGACAATATTCAAAGTTTATCTTTTTTGCAGCTTTACAAACAATTTAATGAAACTTTTAAAATTTAATATTTTTTTGCTGTTTATAATATCAAAGCGAGTTCAACACCGTATGTAATGAGATTTTTTTTTTCAAATTGGCTGAAATTTGACTGAGTTATCGAATTTTAAGCTAATTTAGGTTTATTATCAATAAAATAATAAAATTGTCAACAAATAAGTTGATTTTTTAACCAAATTGTTGAGTTTTCAACCTATAAAGATAAATTTTCAAATAAATAATCGAGTTTTAAACAGAAAAGATTAAACTTCAACCAAAAACAGTTTTATTTCCAACGGAATAATTGAATTTTTTGAAAGACAGTTCAATTCTTAACAAAAAACGTGATTTTTAAATCCTAAAGGACGAATTTTCTGTCGAAATAAACGAATGTTCAACAAAACAGCTGAATTTTCAACCAAAATGGATGATTTTTTAATAAAATACTTGAAATTACAAAAATGAATTTCAAACCAGATAGTCTTATTTTGAAAAAAAATATATCAAACTTTAACCAAAAATAGATGAATTTTCAAAACCAAAATTGGTATTTTCGACAAAAAGAAGAATTCTCAACAAAAACTTAAATAGTTGGTATTTCAACAACAACAACAAAAATGAATTTTCAACAAAATAGTTAAATTTTCAACCAGAGTTGAATTTTCAAAGAAAAAAAATCAACAAAATAGTTCAATTTTTAACCAAATAGTTTAACTTTTAACATACAAAGATGAATTCTTAACCAAAACGACGAATTTTCAACAGAAAAAATTAATTTTCTACCAAAAAAGACAAATTTTCTACAAAATACATCAATTTGCAAACAAATAATTTGATTTTCAGCTAAAAATGATTAATTTTCAGTAAAAAAAGATTTCAAATAAATAGGTGAATTTTGAACCAGAGATGAATTTTCGACTAAAATGATGAATCTGCAATTCTGCAACCAAAGAATGAACGTTTAATAAAGTAGGTAAACTTTTAACAAACAAAAAAAAAAAAAAAAAAAAAAATTTCTACAAAACAGTTGAATTTTCAACCCGAAATTATTAATGTTGTACCAAAGAGAAGAATTTTCAACAAATAAAGATTTTTTAGCCAAGACAGGAAAAAATGCCAAAGAAATTGTTGAAAATTCAAGCCAAAAGACAGCATTTTCAATCAAAAAATACGTATTGTCAACAATAAAGTTAATTTTTAACCAAAAAATTGCAGTTTTAATCAAAAGAGAGAAAATTTCCACCAACAGGATTAGTTTTCTACCAATAAAGACCAATTTTTGACTTAAAAATAATAATTTTCACCAAAAAAAATTGGAAAAGTTACATTTGTAGGTTAAAAAATTAATTTTAAATAAAAAAAAGAATTTTCAGCAAAATATTTACATTTTCAACCAAAGAGATCAACCCTCAAACAAACAAATTTTTAACAAAGTGGCTCGAGTTTCACCCAAGTAATTGAATTTTCAATTTTAAAAATATCAATTTTCAGCCAAAAATGAGACAGTTACGTTTTTAGTTAAAAAAATTATTTTTCAACCAAAGAAAGGAATGTTTCACCAAAAAGATCAATTTTCAACAATGACAAAATTATTTTTTAATTAAGTCTTTCATCCTTCACCCAAATAATTGAATTTTATACCAAAAAATATGAATTTTCAACAAATAATGTAATAGTAGATATTTGAAATAAAACGTATGACTTTTTTATGAAAATTGTTGAATTTGCAACCAAATAATAAAATTCTTCACTAAAATTGCAGTCGTCAGGATGAAGCAACTGCAACGGAAGAAGAAATAAAAATACAAGGCAAATAAATTACTAACAAGAACATTATATCAGGGTAGTCCCAAACTTCGTTTTCAAAATTCTCTAACTTTACCCCGACCAATTTTTTATTTGCTCTAACCATTAATATTCAAATACCATTTAGATTGTAGATTCGTGATTTTCACCGTGATAAAATAAACAGTCTCTTGTTAAAAATGTAATATTTTTTCGTTCAGCAGAGAAAAAGTTTAAAAAACTATGTTTTCTTTAAACGAACCAAAATTTTAGAACCATGAGCAAAATTCAAGGACTTTTCCAGGTTTTTCCAGTTAAAAAGGAATTCAAGGACTTTTCCAGGTTTTCAAGGATTTCCAGGACACTAGACACCCTGGTTATAGACCTTTGAAAAGCTACAAAACTCCCTCCTAGAACTATTTTCCGTATCTCGCGTTGTTTGGCTAAAAATGGACATTTTCGATTTTTGCATACTATTTTCAATGGAGAACATCAGATTCCGTTGGTTAAGAAAGTCTGGTTAACGACCGCTTTCTTCCTTTAATGACCAAAAAAAAGTGCGCTCAAGTTCGATTCTATCTGTTCATGTTATTCAAAGGTTATCGTCTTTACGGACGGATGGACAGCCATCCAGATAGACGGGATAGCCAAAATTTGTTTTTCGGCTTAATTTCGGCTTCTATTTGACCGAGCTTTTTTTAGGCGTTTTTCAAAAGTTCATAAAAAATACAGTTGCTAATATTTTTGAATGGAAGTTTTTTCATATTTTTAAGCAGATCTTAAGCTAAAAAAAATACACGGTTACCAATTTTTAAAAAATAATAGGGGGCGCTGTAACATTTCAAAAAATGTGTGCCGGAAACGACACCCTCAATTGGCTGAAATGATTCAGCTGCTCCAGGTCATCCGAAACAAAAAAATCGAAGAGATTCTTAAAATATGCGAGTACGACTATAGCCGGGACTAGAGCAAACGAAAAATATTGAAAATTGACAAAATGGCGCCCATTTGAAATTTTGTTTGCGAATTTTGACTTTTTTTGGGGGCAGTTTCTGACTTTATAAAAATTAAAAAATCATTATTTTTTATTCATTCCAGTTCGGGCTATAGCCAAACATCTGCTAAATATATCCTCCAAATTTGAGCTTAATCAGTCCAGTGGTTTTGACGGAATCATGTCAGCCATTTAAAAAAATCGTGTTTTGAGAGAAACGACTTGCTCAACATGTAGCGTGACATTGGAAAATCAGACCTAACACTGAAAGTTTTCACTAGACCTTGGATACAAATATATAAATGCTTTCGGAAGATCGTATTGGGGAAGGAAAACTTATTTGAGACGAACAATGACTCTATTATACACATTTATGACCTGCCTGCGTCAAAGCCGAGGCGGCCCTCCACAGCGTGCGGCTGAGTACTCTCCGCTCTGCGTAGTTGACGCTGCTGCAGCTTTGTTAAAAAGTTCGAACCAAACAAATCCCTTTGCGTACAAGTTCCACATACTATATACTATCAAAAAATAAAAAAAACAAAAATAGATTTTTTGGTCCGGTCAAATAGAAATACCCCCTTAATGGGGTTTTAGGATTTTGAAATACGTTAAAAAACTGAGGTATGCGATTTGAGACGAATGTAATACTTTATCATAAATTATGAGAATTTAATAAAAAGTCACTTACGATTATTCTCTTCAGATTCAATCGCGAATCCTAGTGATAAAACCGCACAAAGTATTAACAGACTCAAATAAAATGTTGTCCCCATTTTGTTAAGCAACTATATAATAAAAAGATAGACAATACTGAATGATGATGTGGGAATACAAATCTGGGCTTTTATAGGGAACCTTGTTTGCAGCACTAAAAATGTTGAAAAATTCGTTTTATATAGCGAGTTCAAGTCTGGGGAGATAAGCTAACAAAATTTGTGGATTCTGCTTTAGACTGATCTCTAGAATCAGCAACTACATGTTACACGAGTGTACGCAACCATTTTATTTCCCTTAAATTCGCCTTATCAAACTGTCTTTTTCACAGAAAAAAACAGAATGTAATCTTTACAGCGATTTCAGAGTAATCTTTATCTGCAACAAAAATTAATTTAACGTTTTGAGATTTAACCACATGGGAAATAGTTACCATGTCAACTCCATTGAATCTTCTTTTGTTCCGATGCGGAAAATTTTAACTTTATCTACTTGAAAATTACCCGCAACAAAAATTCACTTCTGTTTTTTCTGTGTTGGATCAAAACGAAGTAAATCCAAAAAGTAAATACACTCCACGACCGATAGAAGGACGTCCGGTTTATGATATTCCTAGAACTGATGGCCCACGCAGTTTCCCAGCCCGCGGGGCGAGATACGGTTGCTCAGTATTATGTATTCCAATTGGAAACGTTGAACTTGAAAATGAGAATTTGGCAGTTCTTTTAAGTTTGGTGAAATTTTGTGAATTTATAGACAACATTGAAGATGGCCCTATTTTTCAATTTTTTACATACTTGTCTAGTCCATATTTCCTCTCAATCTACTCTCTAAAACGGATAAATTTAAACAATTAACTTTTAATTCGGTAATGAATTGCATCTTTTATGAAGATTTCAGAAAAAAAGTAAAATTATTTATCATGAATTTAATTTTGTCAATGTCATTTATTTAATTACTTATCAACCATTCCTTGCTATCAATCAATAATAATCGATGATTGTTTAAATAAAATTATTCAACAAGTGCCTCTTTTTCTATTTTCAACATTGAAATTAATTTCAAACTTTTTTTTAACTTGGATAACAATAAATTATTGTTATTGCTATTAACAATGTCATACACAAATTTATCTCGTCTCATGTGATTGCAAGTGAAATCCACAAGAAACCCAGATTTTTTTTTCAAATGCATGAGATAAGAAAGATTGGTTGATTGCATTCTCAGTAACATCAACAATAGATAATCGTTATCCAAGTATCTAAAAAAGTTAGAAGATTAATTATTAACATTTGATCAAGGTAAAAAATAAATTTGATGTCTTGGGACATAGCCAAATATTGCACTTCTTCATTAAGTTTATTTCAACAATCATCGATTGTTAATGCTTGGTAATATAGAATCGTTGCTATATAATTGGCTACTAATTCCTCAAAGAAAAGCGGAGTTTTTTGTTTATAAATAGGGCATTATTACGCAACTTTACTCACTCAAAAAACAAAAGCTGTCTGCTATAAGTCAAACTTGGTCAAAGCGTTGTGATCTTGGATGGTAGTTTACGGGGAAGAAATGATGTTATTTTGATAAATATTTATGTATAGTAGGACAAAATCCCATTCTATAATAACCATAGAAAACAACGGATTTTGACAATTTGAGAATAAAGAATAGAAATCTTTGAGATTTTTTTACATTCTCATTCTAATGAGAAGGTATTGGTTTTATGAAAAATTTGACATAGTCGGTTTTCATCAAATCTCCACGTTTTGAGACCTCCTGAGTCAGAAAAAACGATTTTCACGAAGGTGTCTGTCTGTCTGTAGTCTGTCTGTCTGTATGTCTGTCCGTCTGTCTGTCTGTAGCCACTATAACTTTCGAAAAAATGATCAGATTTGATTGAGCTTTCGCACACTTTTTTATGGCCTACAAAGAAAGAACAATTTCGTCAACCAGCTATTTTGGATGAAAATTCAAAAAGTAAGCACATTTTGAAAATTTTTGAGACCACTTTTTTTGAAGATTTGAAAATTCTATGTACGGTTATTAGTAGTACGCAAAATGACGAACAAAATATCCTAATGACTTTTCGTGATAAAAAAAAATTACTGGAGTTATAGCATTTTCAAAATTCCAAAAAACAAACGAAAATGAACATTTTAGGCCGAAAAACGCACGATATGAAAAAAAGTCAGCAGGAGAAAAACGTTGCTTTTTGAACACCCTATAATATTTTCATAACAGTTTTTTGAATTTTTTGAAAAATCCAAAATTCAAATTTTGATCGCACAAAAAATAATGAAAAATCAAAAATTCCATTTTGCTGTCAAACTATGCAAGATACGAGAAAAGATCATTCCACCAAAATTGTGCACCTAAAAAAGATCTACAAATTTATAATGATTCACTTTTTGATATGACGCGAAGTTTTTGTTTTATTCGTAAAAAACAGCATTAAAAATAGAAAAATCAAATTTTTAGACGAATAACACGAGCTACGAAAAAAATGACATGAACAAAATTTGTTTATCAACGGAAGAGGTACAAATTTGTTGTGAATAATGTTTCGATAGGATGCGTAGTTTTTGTTTTATTCGTAAAAATAACATTGACAGTAAAAAAAATCAAATTTTTGAAAAAACAATGCAAGGTACGAAAACAGATAAATGAACAAAAATTGTGCATTCAAAAAAGGTTTACAAACTTGTAATCAATTTTTGTTGTAAAAATATATTCAAAATGAAGAAAATTAACTTTTTTGAAAAACGGCACAAGCTAAAATACAATTTTAACTAATAAAATTTGTCGCCTAAATTATATAATTATTTTTCATTTTAAATCAAATACAAATTCAGTAATTTGTATATGAAGAACATATAACAGGAAGCACAAAGTGCGCGCTCAGTGTATTTACCAAATCGCACGCCGTAAGTGCGCTCAAACTTTTTTGTTTCTATCATACGGTGCACAGAACCGAGCGTGCAACGCAAGGTTCAAATGATTTTCAAATCAAATATCGAGCGCAAAGCGCGAGTGTCTGGATGAGAATGTGTTCCTTAAGGTCGATAGAACCTTGAGTAAATAAAGTTCCTTTTTAGTCTAAAATAAAAACAAATTTAACAATCACTTAATATGTAGAGGTTATGATAATTTTATATTATTTGCAAACAAACTTTTTCTTTTCATCGAAGTCGAACACGAAGTTCAGAAATCTAGAGGAGCCGAGCGTAAAGCGCGATGTAAATACGCCCGAGCGCGTAGCGCGAGGTGAATATATAGTCGAGCGCGAAGCGCGAGATCCAACAGTCGCGCGCCCCAGGCGCGCTCAAACTTGCGAGTCGCGCACGGAGCGCGCGATGAGAATGTGCCCGCCAAGCGGGCACATTTTTTACTTCTTAAATGCAGGGACTGGGAGCGAAATGCTGGGTGAACGCTCCATGCGTTCCTG
>CAKNYM010053474.1:5763-17926 GCA_932195095.1 Andricus curvator
TTTTCGATAGAAAATTACTCTTCTTGGTTGGAAATTTATTTTTTTTTTTTGTTGGAAATTCAACTATTTGGTTGAAAATTCATGTACATATTTTTGTGCAAAATTCGTCTTTTTCGATAGAAAATTACTCTTCTTTTGGTAGAAAATGTATCCTGCCCAAATTAGTTTAAAACACTCGTTTTACAAAATTTTTATTTTTTAACTTTTTTGAAATTCGAAAAAATCTCAAAAAGTTTTCAAACATTTTTTTACAATATACATACAGATTTTGCACATTTTCCAAAACTTTTCCTAAATCCTTTGACCCAAATATTTCAGGCACCCGCTGTTAGGCGTCCCATAATTATTTAAGGCCATTTAAAGTTTAAATCCCTCATTTAAACTCGGGGAAAACCTGTAGGCCATTGTTCTAGAATCTAGTACGATCCTCATATAGCTATCCTACGGTCCCTATACCTGGTTATACCCAATTAATTTTGGGAATTTCCTCCTTTTATGGTATATTACTCTATTGAGTCTATTGTAAGAAAATTCGAAGAGTAGAATGAATGGCCAGGAAGGAGTGAGCCAAAGATAACGAAAATAAGAATTGCATATTATTACGGGCAGATGACAATTCCAGCCGAACTGTTGCCGTCGATCCCAGTCAGCGGGAGTCCTTTGTATCTAATGAGGATTAAAATGAGGAATATAAGATTTTTTAAATTTGGCACTTGGTAATTTATAAATTCAATATTCGAAATCTGCGAATTATAACGATTCCAACGATATGTTATTTGACTTAAAAGTTGAAAATTAAATAATAAATGTTGAAGTATATGTGAAATTTTATTTCATGGAAAATCGTTCAGTATATTTTACTCAAATCCACTACAGTATCTTTAATGTATTGGTGCAATGTTTTACATAGCTTGGGAAATTCCGGAAGCAAACATTTGGCCAGATTTGATCACTTATTACATAAAATCATAATTTTGATTTATTTCTCAAACAATCGCAATTCTCAAAATTATCCTTAAATAATTTTGCACATTCAGTCCAAAAGTATGAATAGTCTCATTCCTAGCTTAATTTATAAACTCAGTGACAAACATCATACATTTTTGTATTGCTTAACTAAATTTTTTATGAAATTAAATTAAAAATACTATTCGAACACATAAAAATCAGAATATAAAGTATTTTCATGGAGTGAAACTCAAGAGTATCGATTTTCAAATTTAACTTTAAAAATTTTGAACAGGGACCAAAACAGAAAATTGCATTTGCTTAAGTGTCGACAAAAATTTTTAAACTGAATTCGACAAATTTTGAAAATAATTTTTCTTCCTTTCACAAATAATATGTTTCATATTACCGGCTCTAGATGTTTTACTACTTGCACTTCTGTTTTCTTTTTATTAACTCAAGCCTCAAAAAAACAGACTACTTTTCAAACCAAAAAAAAAAAGAAATTTTCAAAAAAAAGAGTTGAATTTTTAACCAAGAAAGATTTTTCGGTCAATAAAGAAAAAAATCTCAGTCGAAATGTTGAATAGAAGAATCAATCAAAAAATTCATCAATTTTCAAAATTATATAATTTTAAGCAATGTTAAGCTAGAAACATTAATTTATACATCAAAATGTGTTCTGAGATTTTTTTAATATTCTCTCAAAAATTTCTTTAGAAAAATAAATTAAAAATTTTCCCGGAAGCTAATGCCAATTTTTTTATTATCTTGGAACATGAATTTTTCTATAATTTTTTTATGCTTTTGAAACCTTTCCAAATGCTTAGAAAGCTTCTAAATTTTGTGTTCAAAATCTTAAACAATCTACTTTTTGTTTTACATGTTTTTAAACCTTTTCATGTTTTAAATTATTTTGGAATCTTTTCAAAACTATTTAACCATACAACTTTTTTCCGTATCTCACGCGGGTTTGCCGAAAATTTGCATTTTATTTGTTTCATAGTATTTTCGATAAATAGAACCGAAAATGACAAATCCTCACAAAAAATGCTCAGAAGAAATTTTGTAGGATTTTTTGCATATTATTTTCGAGAAATAAAACCAAAACATCAAGTCTTATCAAAAAATGGTTGAGGGAGAAATTGTAGATATTTTAAAAAGCTTCAATTCTTCTTTTAAAATTTCTCCACGTATCTGTCCTTGGTTAACACGCTCGCTCTTTCTTTTAGAATACAAAAAAAGTGTGCCAAAGCTCGACGATTTGATCCGTTCATTTGTTTCGAGAGTTATCATGTTTACGGACATACAGACAGACAGACGCCATCGCCAAAACTTGATTTTCGGCTTTAGGGAGTCTCAAAACGTGGAGATCCGTTCAAAAACTGAGGTGTGAAATTTCGACCTATTATAATACTTCCTCAATCATAAATGATGAGAATGTAAAAATGATTACATATTTTAATGAGTGAAGACTTATTTTATGCATTAGATTTGTAATTTTAATTAGAAATTCTAATTTAGGTTTTTAATTTTTTCATATAAAAATTATTACAATTAGAACGTTTTCTATTTAAAATGATTACTTCTAATTTAAAATAAAATTTCATAATTTTGAAGGTTTCAATTAAAAATCATTTAACATTGAAGGCTTTTAATTAGAAATTATATAAACATTATTGGTTATGTTCCATTGTGTTTAACTTCGCAAGCGTTCCTCATTTAAAAGATCAATTTAATAAATTCTGAAATTATTTGATTTTGATCGTTGCAAAATAATAGCAATGCTTTTATTTATAACCCTGCAACCTTAACATTTCTACATTTGCCAAGAAAAACAAGTTTTGAATGTAAGTGAAAATTTAGTACAAGTTTCTGGAGTTCATTTTTACATAGCATTGATTGGTTGGTGCAGTTTACTTCTAACCTAGGATCAATATTGATTAATTTGTTTCAAATTATTTAATAAAAAATTGCTGTAAGAAAATGAAAATGTAATACATGTTTCTTTATCCATTTTAAAGAAACATTTATATAATCTTTACTTAATACACAGTAATATGGAATATCAATTGGAAAAATAAATATTTACCTAATTACAAAATTAGCATTAAAATTAATTTTTGTGGCAAAGCTGTAGTATTGTCACTAATTTATTTTCTGGGCAAATAAAATAAGGATTAGAATTTCAAAAGTATTATCATTTTATATTAATTTGTTATTTTGTAAATCATGTCAGAATCCCTGTTTCTACTTGACCGATTTTTTTAGATAACAGGGAGAAGCTGCAAGGATAATAGATTTGAAATCATTACCCTTAGAGCCGCAGAGCAACGATTTTACCTACAGAGAAACAGTGGAGGAAGGTAGTACGAAGAGGGCAGTAGCTACGCACCGCACGAAAGTAGTTGCTATATATATTTTTCCCCCACTCCGCCGCCACTTGCCGCATCTAGGTGTATAATATCTTTGGTCATAGTGGGCGCTTCTAAACTGCAGACTTGAGTTATAACGGGTCGTAGTTTTATCTTTTCCCGCTAGGGTCGCGCAAAAGAAATTCCGAGCACGATAACTGCTTTACCTGCTCCCTGCTTCGCTTAATAGTAGAACACTGTACCACAAAAATTAATTTTTCTTCTTTTAATTTTTACATGAAAAATATATTTTTTCGAAAAAAGCGACCTGTACCGAGAGTATTTATACCCTTTAGATTATTTACACACAAAAATTAGACGTTTTTGAAAAATTTCGCCGTTTGGCCTGAATCCATTTTCTACGATTTACACTCTATTTCCAGGGCCCTTATTCCTATTGAAGACCATAAACTCTGTGCACCTGGCAGCATATGTACTGAACTACTCGGTACAAATAAAAAGATTTACCAAAATATTTTTCCGACTGAATGGTGTACGAAGTTATTTCAAAAATATATTTCTTCACTTGAAGGCAATGTTTATTGGACATAAATCGCTTCACTCTATTTATCAAAAGAAACATCCTCCAAGTAAATAAATTATTATTTAAGTGAACAAATTACTTTATTCGGCTACTGACATGTTCTACATTGATTCAAAGAAATAACCAAAATATTTGTTTCACGCATCGATGAATTACTTATTTTAAATAGAATGTTTTTTTAATTCAAATGCTCAAAATCATTGAATTAAAGAAATATTTCTTTGGATGCGAAAACGAGATTCAAGGAAACTATGTTCTTAGTTTTAAAGATATCAATTCCTTAAGTTAATTATCTCACATTCTGAGGCCAAGAAATATTTTTTTGTTTCAAAGAAATGGTGCCCAAAGAAATGATTTCTTTGAATCAATGGACGAGTTTGTTGCTTTTAAACAATATTCAGTACAATTAGGCAAACGGTTTTTTTGGCTCAAAGAAATGGAATAAAAGAAATGCATTTCTTTGAATTCGAAAATGTTTTTTCAGTGTACGATAAAAAATGTGCTAATAGTATTTTATGTTGAAAATATAAAATCAGACGAAAGATGAAAATAAAAAAGTTAATGTTATATTAATGAAAGAAGGAAAATTTTTATTTTTTATTATGCGTTCTTAGATTAGTTATTGTAGTGAAAATTTTATAAATGGTTATAAGTTTTAAAATCTATTGAAATTAAAAAAAATGTAAACGAATATTTTAAAAACGTGAAACTTCAGAAAAGCGATTGAAGTATTTTTCATTATATAAAAAAATGCCAGGCTGTTATTAATTAAAGTTAAACAATTAAAAAATACTATTAGAGATAAAAGATTTTTTTATCAGAAAGAGGTTTCAATTTTTTATTCGTCGCCATTATTAAACATGAATTCACCTTATAATAAAAAAATTTAATAATTCAACTATGTAAATTGTTAGTTTATTGAAATATAAGTACGCAAAATTATGGACAACATTCTTTATAAATTGAACAGTAAATTTACATCAATGTCGGTGATGTTATATTCGGTAATCCTTAGAGTATCACTTCTTTTCTACCACTAATGATTAACGTAGAACCCACTTTTTTATTATTCGCAAGGTAGCCACAGTGTATGTGCTTGGGGAAGGAAAACCAGTTGTTGCGATGATTTCTGCATGTATTCAATTCAATTTTGAATTATTTCACCTGTAAATACTACAATTTTTAACGTTTCAATTTAAAAATATAGTTTAATCTGTAATAGTTTTTGAATAGTCAAATTTCCAAGTCCATTTCTGTCAATTGTTGTTAATTTTTAAAACCTATTAATTACATAAAGCCTTCTGAACAATCTAATACTATTCAATTGAAAATTTGACAACTTTAAAATTCAAATATTTTAAGATTAGGCATTGCAAACCAAATTATTTGAAATATTCCAAATTGAATATTTTAAATACTTAAGGCTATACATTTTCAAGAATTCCAAATCAAACTTATTTATAAATTCAAAATTGTTATATTGCAAGACATGGAAAAGGATTGGATCAGTTTTTCTACTAAAAATTTAATGAGTTACCTACAATTCATTTAGTCCGAGTTTCAACATATTGGCGCCATCCTACGTTTTATATTATACGATACGTGAAGCAATCAGATTTTCCTCTATCCGATTCTCGATTAAACAATGAAAAGAAGGTAGGGTAGAAAAAAGATTTAGCGATAGAAGACAAAATTTTTCGATTCTAAATAAAATTACCGGGATTTTTTCGATCTCCCGCAGTCCCCTAGACTCTGGCTAGACACTCTGCAGATGCATCAGTGGCGACCCCATTACATCCAAAAGTATAAAGAAGATATACATTTCCACACCTTATAATTTTAATTTATTTGTCTATACAGTCAATTGCAATTCATATAATTAATTATATGAGATTGACTTTTTGATATTATTACACTACAAATTTTACTTGATGAAAAAGCAGATGTACATTATTCAACGAAAAACATTTGACATTAGACATTTCTTCTAATTAAATTAAATGAATTAAAGTTGAATAATTTTCAAAATTACTTTACTAGTTTTTACCTTCAGCGAAATTACCCACTCCGATCTTCTCTGCCGACGTTATCAAACTGGAAAAATGCCGTCCTGCTTGACCGCTCAAGTAGGAGCGTGTGCCGTGTATCGTTTATTTTAGTTCTTGAACTGGCTAGGTGCATTGGGGGCGCTTTGATTTTCGTTCGCAAAAGCTGGCAAAAGCTTAGGCTTAGGTGCGAACTGCAGAAGGGGCGCTCCGGCAAAGCAAATCAGTTTGAAATCAGTCGAAAATGAATACATAGGGTCGGCAATCTCATCTCTGATAGGATATATATGGCAGCTATGTCCCATCACTGTCCCTACTAGCACAAAATGACAGTGAAATACCAAGCAAACAAGCCTGTTTTGCTGGGTCCTTCGCTCGATCCTTCTATTCCCAACGTCCATGGTTACGCTAGGTCCATCTATTCATAGGCCCATGGTAAAATCCGAAACCACGCTCGACCTTCACATCTGTTCTGTTGAAGGCCTTCAAAGCATGATGCATAGCTACACGCTTTTCAGTTATTTCAGATTCAGTATCGCATATAATCAGCTGAAGTGTCCGTTGCTCCTTCGCGCGGTGCGCTTCCAAAACTTTCGTGTATATATATAATTGAAATTACAATGAGGATCAAGATGGAGGGTCGCCATATATATATATATATATATATATATATATATGGCGACCCTCCCTTCTTTTTGATCCTCATTGTAACTTCCCAGTTACAATATAGAATTAAAAATCTTGACATTTCAGGCTTTGGTCGACTTTCGATGTGGATACTCAATTAAAGATTCGAATGCATGAAATAAACAGGTACCGTGGGTTGTGTATGTGTGTGACTTGTGCTTTACCAATTTTGAATGTTCTCAACTGTGAAAAAGTGGTTAGCTTTGATGAGAACTACAGTTGATTGTGAGAAAATCACCGATTCGCAATTCCCATCCTAGTGGGGATAATATGGACGCGGAAGAAATTGATGGAATCAAGTCCCCCTCCATCAAGAGGCTCGGCTCTACGAGAAAGCTTCTTGTCTTCAACAGTAAGTTGCAGCTATTTCGAACTCATTTTCTTACAAAAATGTTAGCTATCCGCTGAATTTGAGAATGCTCGTAAAAAAATATTAATCAAGGAACAATTGACAATAATAAGATTTGGTTGTAAATCCGAGTTTTCAAACTTTTTTTAGAATTTCTTTGTATGAAAAAAAACTGTCAATATCACACAGTGGTCCGTTGTAGTGATCACAAAGTAATAACGTAGAGGGAAGGAGACGTATCTCCATACTTGCGTTTTGACTACAGTCGTTGCAATGTGCACCGTGACGGTAAGCGCGTAAAGGCTCATTTACGCCTCTGTTGGCAAATCTCTGTTTCTCTCACTCTGACATCTGACAATAGCGTAAGCACAGTGGTAAAACGTGTTCGACCGTGCCTGTATTGAAAAGTCTAGATCTAGATGATGAAGTTTACAAATACAAATGAATATTAAATACGAAAAACTTAATTGTTTAGTAGAATTTTTTATTGAAAAACAGTTGAGGAATACATTTTTTATTTAATAGGAAATTGAAGTGAACAGGAACTTGTAACTGACTGAAATTTAGAGAGAAATATATGTGTTTATGTTTGAGTACCATTAACACTATTATGAGTGTACATAAAAGTTGAAAATGTGCTCATTGTTTTTGGAGGATATCTTTAAGAATAAGTAGAGCAAACAAATAAATATATTTATAATTGATTGATTTTAGACGGATAAAATGCAAAATTTTAACGCTAACATACGAAGACTTCCACAATATTATTAGTGAAAGAAATTTTGAGAACCGGACTTTTTGAGGAAAGTTCGAATTTTTCCGTCCTTTTCCGAATAGATTTTAGAGCGCACGGGTGAAGAAAACGCATTCTTCCGATATAAGGATATTGGAATGATACTTTTTCTGGTGTTGTCCGACATCCAATACAAGTAATTAGCAAACAAAAATCGAGAATCAAACGTTCAGAGGAAAGTTAGAATTGTTTTCGAATTTTCATGTACATTTCACAATGCGTGTGTGGACAAATCGCAGTAATCCTATGATGATATCAGGAGGAATCTCTTTTCGGTGTTGCCTGACATTAAATAAAAGTAATTAATGAAAGAATATCCGAGAAGCGAGGGTTTAGTGGAAATTTTGAATTTCCACCGAATATCAAATGTAACTTATTTCATTACAATAATAAATATGACGTTATAATGAGTTATTACTATTTACCGTAGGTACTAAAAAAAAGTCAGGAATCTTCACAAATGGTCAGAAGTTCTGACGATTCCTGAACATCCTGACCATTCCTGACGAGTCTGACTATTTCTGAAGATATGCTCATTCACATCCTATCAGGTAGCTCAACGGCTAGGACCGCAGGTAGGCCAACCCAAAAGGATTAAAAATGGAAAATAATTTTTTTTTAATGTTGCATATACATATTAAAAACTTAGAAATTCAGAATCTACGGGTTTCGACGATTTCAGATACCTAAAAATTTTCCTACAAAATTTAAAATTAGGATAAATATAATGTATCTTGTAAAGAGAAAGAGATACGTCAAAATGGACAACATTTTCAGATTCACCTTCAGAGTCATTTTATTATACCATTAAGCCATTTCCCTTTCGGGGTAGGCGTGACTTGTTCGGTTGGAAAATAGTAGCGTGTAGAGTGGTATATAGGTGTAAGGTATAGATATTTTAGATTGATCTAGAATTCTCGTGTTATTTATTTAAATGGCACGTTCGTTTCGCAACACTGATCCGACCCAGGTTGCTGACCATTCTCTAGCGATCACCCCAAGTGAAGAGCCTCACAAAATTGTTATGTGTGGTTCCCCAATTGGGCCCATTAGTATCCAAGGTCTTTTGTTTCACGCGTCATTCACTCTACTGACATTCTTTTTATAAACTATTTGTCGCCACACTTTTCTGTCCTGGCGTACTTCTCTAGCTTCCTTCACGTCCATGCTTTTTTTTATGCAAGCTATTTTATTTCTATGGCTTCTTACGTCTCTTCGGATGAATGTCGCATTCACAGATTCTAACCATTCCTTCGGCGGTCTACCTCTGGGGATTCTGCCATTTACTTTACCTTTATACACTTGTTTGGTCAGTCGTTCATCTTTCATTCTTTCAACATGTCCGAACCATCTTAACTGATTTCTTTCCCATATGTCAACTATAATGTCTCTCCTGTACCACATTCTTTGAGGATAGTCTCGTTTCGGACTTTGTCCATCAGTGTCATCCCGCATATTGTGCGCAGAGGTTTCATGCCAATCGTGTTAATTTTAGTCCTGTCCTTTTCTTGACAGGTACATGTCTTGCTACCGTATAGTACAGTCGGTACGAATATAGAATTATGTATGGCCATTTTAGCTTTTTTTGATATGTTTTTATTTCTGAGAATGGACCCTGCTCTACCGATAACCTTCTTACCCTTATTTATGCGCTTATCTAACTCCCCATCTATTTTTTCGTCGCTAGTGAATAGGCTACCCAGATATACGTACTTGTCAACTTGTTCTAATCTGCCATCATTTAGGACAATTTTGCACATTGTTTTCTCACTTTTTCCTTCAAACATCATGATTTTTGTTATATTTACGTTAATTTTGAGGCCCATAAATATAAGTAAAAAAAGAATAGGCATAAATAAATATAAATAAATAATATAAATAACCTGGGAAATATAAAAGGGATTAGGTTTCATGCCATCTATTCTTAGACCCCTAATAAAAGGATTATCTTTCGAACCCAAGCTCATGAATTCTGACTTTTCCTGACGATTTCTGTCGAGAAACATAACAAAAATGGTCAGAAGTCCTGACTTTTTCTGACGATCCCTGACTTTTTTTAGTAGGGTAAAATCACATATTGCATAATTTTTACGATAATTTAATAACAAAAAATTGATTTCAGTACTCATTCAAAATTTTGTATTTTCATAAACGTTGCGGACGTCAGTGACATCAAGAAATACTCATTAATGCCAATCTGTTAAATAACTGTTAACATTTTAATAGACAATTGTACAATTCTAGAACTGTTCAGCTAAATACAAAAATAAAATGTAAATAAAGTAAAAGAATTGAATTGACTCAAATTAAGTCATGAATAAATGACAAGTAGTTTTCTAATAAAACAAAACAAAAGATGTAAACAAACATGAAAGGAGAGCGACGGAAATACAGAAAAGGGATTTGATGGTCTTCTCTCTTCCTACTTCTTTATGAATTTAATTTCAATTTTGTCCAAACTTGTCCTGCTCTTTTTAAATCTAGTTTAAAGTTTCTTCGGTGATAAAATTAATTAAATAAAAAAAATGTGCCCGCTGGGCGGGCATATTCTCATTGCGCGCGATGCTTCGCGCCTAGTGAAAGTGCGCCTATGGCGCGTGGGTACGGTCTCACGCTTCGCGCTCGTTTTCGTACGTTTAATGTGTGCATTTCGACTGCATTAGTTCAGATATCACAAATATGGTATTGTATTTTAAATCGAAAACTGATTTCAACCCCTGATGGACTGCAGTGGAACTGAAATTGTTTTTCAATTTATTTTTAAAGATGGTTCTCAAAGCACCTTCGGCTTTGGCGATAACATTCTTATTGCGACACTCGATAATTAGGTTACACAGACGGTACTCTTTAAAAAATAAAACCATGTAGACAAAATAGAACGGAATATAAGAAGCAGTTATGTTTTTCAGTGTAATGTTAATAAAAAAATATAAACTTTTTTTTTAATTTGCCAAACATAGACATTAAGCCATATACTTTGATTCCGTTGGCTCAAATTTCGGTTCTAAGTCAACTCTACAAAAAGTTGTAGTCAGTTTGAAAAATATATTAAAAAACATTTCACTGTGTTTTAAAAATATACCAATATAGCTAATCTACTTGATTATTAATTATCTAGAACATTTTAAATTTGTGCCCAAGTGAAAAATATCATTAAGATATATTGTAAATCTTGTTTAAATATACTTAAAATCACGATTGAAACTTACGGATCTCTTAAAAACAACTACTTAATTTTGAAAATGATCCAACGTTTTGAATTTTGGTATAACTGAAAAATTTCAATAGGAAAGTTCCAGAATATTTTTGAGTAAAAATTTGGATTGAAATTTCTTAACCTATCAAGAAAATAGTTTTTTCTTTTGAAAATTTTCAAAATGTTGAAAAGCATATAAATTTTTTAATTTGCATCAAAATTGAAAATGTTATTAGGATAATTTGAAAGTATTTTT
The DNA here is from genome assembly GCA_932195095.1 of Andricus curvator. NCBI lineage: Eukaryota > Metazoa > Arthropoda > Insecta > Hymenoptera > Cynipidae > Andricus > Andricus curvator. The sequence goes on from CAKNYM010053474.1 coordinate 16,996, forward strand.
GTCATGTACTAGAAATTTTAACAAAAATTTATAAAACTGTCTAAATTGTTTTTAAATTTTGAGTATGCTCTAACTTTTTGAATTTTGGTCTACTCAAAAAATTTTATTGGGATAGTTTCGAAATTTATTTGGTATCTAGTAAAAACTTTGATTAAAATTTCTCAATCTATCATTAAAAAAGTTATTTTTTATTTTGTTTAATTTAAAAGATTTTGAAAAGCATACAACTTTTTTAATTTTCATCGAAATTAAAAATGTCGTGAGAATAATTTTCAAATTTTTTTGCCATATACCAGAAACGTAGAAAAAAATTCTAAAACTCTTAAAAAATTTGTTTCCAAAATTTTGAAAATGCCATGCATTTTTTATTTTGGTCGCAAATATCTGATTCACGAACTTGACCTTCATTTTGGGACCCTAAAAAAGTGTATCAAAGGCTGACTGGACTGGAAACGTAAAGACCCGCTAAAAATTAGAGATCGAAAATTTGGACGATTACATTATACTCTCATGAATGATGGTGGACTCCCATGGCAGATGAAAGCGGAAACTCATGAGAGTGAAAGAGACGGATAGATCTATTTGTCTCTTTCACTCTCATGAGTTTCTGCTTTCATCCACTGCTTTCATCTGCCATGGGAGTCCACCATGAGAATTTTGAAATAAAATGTATTTTATTCGAAACCACAATGTTATGAGCGTATAACGGCCCCTGATAGCCCTTTACCGAACAATGTCAGCTGCTTTCATATTTTTAGTTCCAAACGCCGCCACACTGACAGCTTACTAGTTCCACAAATGACCACTGAATAACGCACAATTTATTCTCTAACCGTATTGTTGACACACACACACACACACACACACACACACACACACACACACACACACACACACACACACACACACACACACACACACACACTCACAC
>CAKNYM010053474.1:27926-45972 GCA_932195095.1 Andricus curvator
TTAAAATTGTTTTGTCCTTTAAAAATCATGAAATATTTCTTTATAAAATACATTTTGTTACACTTATTTTACAATTATTCACAATTAATTTCCAATTACAATTATTTCACAATTAAAATAAAATTGTAAAAACTAAATTTTGTAACGTTGAGATAAATATTTTAAGACATTGAAGGTTTTATAAAGTTTTTATAAAGTTTTTGTATATTAAGAAAGCATATACAGTACAAATGTTGATTAATTTAATAAATTAAAAATAATAATTATTTATTATCATTTGATCTTTACAATATTTAAAATCGATTGAAAAATAAAACATAAATAATGAAAAATGAAACCACTTGAAAGTGATAGATATTATTAACCTAATTTTAAAATCCCATATACAATATTCAATATATTTGAACTTTATAAACCTCTAGTGTCTTATAATGTATTCCCTGTAGAATCAGATAGTCTAAAACATTCCATAGGAATTCCTGAAAGACATAATCATTAAATATTTCAAGACTTCATTACATGTATTTGAAGTCGTTCCTTTAGGTGTGAATTTTTGAAAACAAAAATCAACCCAAACCTCCTAATCGCGAACGAAACCGAATCGTGAAGTCGGGCGAACTCGGCCGGAGCTTCGGGTTCGTGCTCGTGCATTTTCGGCTTTACACGAGGCTGGCCGAGTTGAGCAAAGTGGCGGAACCTCCCCCATCCATTCTTGGCTCGCTTTTCCTCTCGCCAATTTTTAGGTCGTGTTTGCTTTCGCGCGTTTTTACTTCGCTTCTACGTACGTTTTTTTTTTCGTTCGCTTTTGCTCTGAGCGTTTCATATATCCCTGTTCGGTAACTTTTGCCAAAGGCAAGGGTTACAAGGCCCAGAGGAAGAGTGTCCACTAATTACTGCTGAAGAAGTGAAAAAAGTTATCGCTAGAACTAAGAACTTTTCAGCGCCAGGGCCGGATAAAATCAACAACTTTTGGTGGAAGAAGTACACTTCTACGCACCAACATCTAGCTCGTATATTTACTACTTTCTTAAACGGAGAATAACCCATCCCGCAGTGGCTAGTGGAAGGGCGCACGGTATTGATCCCTAAGACTGGAGATTTGTCAAGTCCAAAGAACCACAGGCCCATAGCTTGTTTAAACACCAGCTACAAGCTATTCACTGGCATCCTCAAAGAGAGGATATTAACATCTATCGAGCCGGTATGGAGTGCAATAGTTGAACAACGTGGATGCAAGAGAGGGCTGGCAGGATGCAGGGAGAACCTGTTAATAGACAGGTGTATTACTCAGGACTCGATTAGGTATCGATGCAATCTGTCCATGGCTTGTATTGTCTACCGTAAGGCACTCGATAACACGAACCATGAGCTACTTATTAAGCTCCTTGAGTGCCTGGAGGTGCATCCAAAAATAGTGAGATCCATAAAAGAGCTTATGCTTTCGTGGCAGACAAGATTTGTCATAACATCTGACAAAAGACAAGTGACTACCAGCTATATCATATTTAAGAGGGGGCTCTTCCAAGGAGACTCTCTAAGTCCGATACTTTTCTGCATCTCTCTCTTGCCTCTATCTATTGTGCTCCGAGGCAAAAGCTCTGGATACCTATGTGGCCCGCCGAACAGAAGAGAATATAAGGTCAACCACCTTTTATACATGGACGACCATAAACTCTTTGCTTCCTCGAAAGAGCACCTTAACATCTTTGTGGAGGCGGTAGATAGGTACTCTAAAGCGGTTGACATGAGCTTTGGACGGGACAAGATTGCCTGCGTCCACCTACACCACCTACACCGTCACTGCATGACGATCAGGATGTTCAACTCATAGGTGGAAATACCATTCAACATCTTGGTAATGGAGAAACATATACATATCCTGGAATGCCGCAAGCGGAAACCCAAAATATGTGTGTGTTAAAAACGGCCCTTGAAAAAAGGTATCGTCAAATTCTCAGAAAAATTTGGGCTTCCGAATTATCGGGAAAGAATAAGATCCAGGCGACCAATATGCTGGCCGTTCCTATACTGCTCTACACGTTTGGTGCAGTAAAATGGAACGTCGATGAGTTGAAGCAACTTGACCGAAGCACACGCAAGATGATGACAATCCATCGAAGTCATCACCCTAGATCTTCCATACATCGAATATACGTCCCTCGAGATAAAGGGGGTAGAGGCTTGCTAAGCTTGTAGTTTCTTCATCGAAGAACGGTTCTGGCTACAGCCTGCAGATGTGTTCTCAGTGCACATGTTCTCAGTGGATGCTCAAAGTATGCACGCTACGGGTACATAGAGAGACACAATGCGGCTCTAAAAGTGTTATATTACGATCTACTGGAATTTCTCATTCTCCACCACTCAACGTATCAGTGCTACGAAGCCTGATATTGTCCTCCAAGATCTGAAGACCAAGATCATTTACGTGATTGAATTCTCGGTACCAGCCGATGGTAATATCACGGCAAAGGAGGAAGAAAAACGGGCGGAATATCAAGCACTTTATTCGAGCTGAGCAGGCTGTACCAAGGCTACAAAGTTCATCTTGAAGTTATCATAATCAGCTGTCTTGGAGGTATGAAAGCTTCATTTCTTAGCCAACTCAGCAAGATTCCGGCTTATCAGCGTCAGGTTCATTCCATCGCGAACCGGATGCAAAAGGCTGTTCTTCTGGGATCACTTTATTTGGTCCGTCAACTCTGTTCCTCATAACATTCTACAAAGATTGGTAGCTCTAAAATAGTATCCAGAGGTGAAACCTTCGTCTCCAACTGTCCCATCTGCCGCGTAAGGTCATCCGCGGCTAGAGACCTGACTCCAAGGAACAGTGTTGCACGATGTTTTCTCGCGTAAATTTTCCGCTCTTGCTTACCTTCTAGGACAGAAGGAGCAGAAGTGGATGACGTACACGTTCCAGTTGCGTCGGGATTGGTTGCTTTAAAGCAGGCCTGTCCGAGTAGGGGAAAACTGCTCATTTACCACATGTTCGAGTTCCACCACCACTTCCCTCTTCTGAGGTCCAGAGGCTTGGGGGGTGGTCGCTCTCGTGAAGTTGATTGGGTAGAGGTCGGTGGTGGTGTTAAATTCCCATCGGGCAAAATAGCAGTTTTCCCCTACTTGGACAGGCCTGCTTTAAGGAACCATGATCGTAGCTTCCGGAGCCTACAACTTCTCAAAATAATAGCGTCCATCTTGTAGTTCTCATAATCGGCCGTCTTGGAGGTTTGAAAGCTTGTTTATTATATGCGCTCGGACTTCACGTTAGAGATCCGTGGTTCGATCCTTGAGCTAGTACCTCTGGAAACTTTTCTATATACTTTTACCGAGTATCTGGTGGTACGGATCCCACCTTAAGTTGTACCCTGGCGAAAGTATCGGATAGGAATTCATTCCGAATTATTCCGGAATCTGTATCCGAATCAATCCGAAAAAAGTTCTACATTTCGTTTGATCCAAATGGGTTAAACATTATTCCGATTCAATCCAAACTTCCAATCCGAACGAATCCGAACCAAATTTCCAATCAAAATGAATCCGAACTCGGATTGACCTAAACCGATTTTCAATCCGAATGAATCCGAGTTCGGATTGAATTGGATTCATTCGGATTGAAAATCGGTTTAGGTCAATCTGAGTTCGGATTTATTCGGATAGAAAATTTTGGTTCGGATTAACTCGGATTGGGTTGGATACAGATTCTGGGATGATTCGGATTGTTTAGGAATGAATTCCTATCCGAAACTTTCGCCAGGGTAGGTCCCCCCTCCATGCACTTGGCTGAAGCCCAGTCCGTGAAAGGTGGGGTAAAAACCAGGTTTTGTCCAATATGTCAAATTAGGCATACTGCTCTTACCAGATCACTTGACTGCATTACAAAAATGCTTTCGACTTGATGAGCCTGTAACCATCTTAAGCCTTAGAGAAAAATGAGCTCCTAATTTTTTAATAATCAATATTATTATTAATTATTATCATTACTATTATTAATATTCTCGGGCAAAGTTCCGAAAGGACGTACCTCCAATTTTGCACCCACCATGTGTATTCTGTGAGATCAATATGTTTTTACACTGGACAAAAATAGTTGGCTGCACTCTAAAAACAGACTATTGACTGTCAAACGATTCCTTTCACTATTAAAGGATTTTCCATTCAAAATTGGCATGAGAGGAAAATATTTCACAGTTAAAGGATTGTCGTTTCAAATGCTATACTTTAATTGTGAAATGATTTCCTTTGATCTTGAAGTGAAATCTATTGTCGGACAAAATAAAGAATAATTTGAACGTTAAAAGAAAATGTATTGCATGATATTACGTGCAACAAATGTGCAAAAGCCGAACTTTGGTGAATGTAAATATAAAATCGATATAAAATCGACGCTTTACAAAATCATTTCATAAAGAACGTCTTACGAACTTTCGATTTTCAAAAGCAATACAAAAAAATTTATACTTCGATTGTGAAAAGCGTAACAATCAATGAAAAGTGAGGTTAAGCGGATCAAAAATTGTTCTTTCAGTACACGTACCTTCCAAAGTTTTTGCGCCACAATCTGGGATTCCTAGTTTTTTGAAGTAATCCATTTTCGACATCATTTCGCTCGTTTTTCCACTCACTTTATCAATTAATAAATAAATCGTGCAGTGAAAAAATTCACTCATGCGCAGGCGAACTTTCTCCGCTAGCCAACAAATGAAATCCTTTAATAGTTAAAGGAATTCTTTTCAAAGTCAAAAGAAATCGTTTATCAATAAAACTACTTTCGTTTTGCATTTAACGAATAAGTCTTTGAACAGTGAAACGATTCTATTGACGGACAAAAGAAATCTGCTTAATTTCAAAGGACGCATTCTGAAAGGAACGTAATTTCACTGTTAATAGACTTTTTCTTAGAGTGTGGAACAACTAATAAAGTAGTGGGGCTAACTACTTCAGTTTTTAATATATGCCACTGCCACGTAAGTGGTTGTTATTACTACTTTTATTACTATTTATTATTACTATTACTATTTTTTATTTAGTTTTTTTTATTTAGAGGTTTACCGAATATAACATCAATGTCATTGAAGTTAATTTACTATTCAATTTGGAAAGAATTTTGTCTATCATTTTGTTTACTTATATTTCAGTAAACTAAAAATTTACAAAGTTGAATTAATAAAAATTTTGTTTATTATAAGGTGAATTTATGTGTCAATAATGGCGAAGAATTAAAAATTGACATACCTCTTTCTGATGAAAAAATGTTTTATCTCTAATAGTATTTTTTAATTGTTTAACTTTATTTAATTAATAACACCCTGACATTTTTTTATATAATAAAATAATACTTCAATCGATTTTCTGAAGTTTCACGTTTTTTAAATATTCGTTTAGTTTTTTTCAAATTTTAATAGATTTTGAAACTTATATCCGTTTATAGAATTTTCACTGCAAAAAATAATCTAAGAACGCATAATAAAAAACAACAATTTTCCTTTTTTCACTAATATGAGATCAACATTTTATTTTTAACTTGTATCTTATTCTATATTTTCAACATAAAGTAGTATCAGCCCATTTTTTATCGTAGCACCACTTTCATCTGATAAGAATTATTTACAAAATGTTTATTTACTTTCTTTAGTAATGTATACTGTTTAAATTTTATATTATTCGAAAAAGTAAATAACTGTCTTTAAATAATTCCCGCCAGATGAAAGTGCTGCCATCACGTGCCATATTCCAAGTACCTGATTGGAAATGCAAAATGCTCAATTGTTGTCAATCGTGTTGGCACGATTAAGAAACCATTCGGAACGATTAAGATATTAGTTCTATCGTTTCTTATCTATCTCAGTTGATTATTTCTAGAAGGGACATTCTAATTTCTAACCATTCTTTCCTCGGTCTGCCTCTTGGTATGTTGCCATTCACTTTACCTCGATGTACTTATTCGTCAGTCATTCATCTTTCATTCTCTCAACATACTCTAACCATCTCAACGAATTTCTTTCGCACATTGTTAACAAGTGTCTCGTCTATAACACATTCTTTGAGGATTCACTCATTACTGAATTTGTTCATTAGCGTTTTACCGCACATAATGCGCAGAAATTCCATGCCAATCGCGTTAATGTTATTCTATCCTTTTCTTTGTACTTGGTAGGTCCAGGTCTCGCTAGAGTACAGCCAGAGATGGTACAGCACAGTGGGTGTAAATACAGTATTACATATTCGCGGTGAGCACGACCTACAGACTCGCTGCAATCGCAACCATATGATCGGGTCACGTGGTCTGAAAACAGTCTTGTTTGAAATATTTTCAGAACTTCTAAACATCTTTTAAAATGATTCGAAGTTTTTCTAAAATTTTTTTTAAATCCTGTCAAATAAAATAATTTCCCTTAAAATCTTGCACATTCATTTTTGACAATTTCGTAAATCTTTCTAAATGTTTTTAAGTATTCGCTTGAAATTAATTTTTCAAAATAAAAAATTATTTTCAATTTTCCTAGGAATCCTAAGGAAATTTTTTTAATTCTTTTAAAGCCTTTCACAAATTCTTAAAAAGCTTCTAAATGTTTTGATCGAAATCTGCAAAAAAAGCTATTTGCACCGAAATGTCGGTACGAATACCCGAATTTTTTGGTGCACGTAGGTACTTCGTTTAAATTATTTGAATTCATTTCAAATCTTTAAATAATTTTGAATTTTTTCAAAACTTCTAAAAATCTCTTCAACTTACTCGAATTTTTTCTAAGAATAGTAGGTGTTCAATTGTTATTTATACATCAAAATTCAACAATTTAACTTACAATTTAAGTTTTTTAAATAGAACAATTAAAAATGTAACGTTCAAAGTTTAGTTTTCTTGTTTTTAGTATTGAATATTTGATTTATAATTAATGATTTTTAATGAACATTCAGATATTTCTAAATATTAAATAATTCTTCATTTTTTTAATTAAAAAATTTCAAATTGAATGTTTTAGAAATGGAACATTTTAGACTGAAGCAGTATTTGAAATTTAATAAAATCCTTTAATTATGAATATATTATTTTGAAGTTATTTTATAGAAAGTTTGTAAACTATTTAAAACTTAAATTTTAAATAGTTTATAAACTTTCTATCGGGCGTTTGCATTTGTTTAACTAATAAGACTTTCCAATTGAAACAGTTTAGTTTGTAACGTTAGTATCTGAAAATTCTAAAATTTTGAACTGATTCCGAATCGTCTAATTAATTATTAATTAATTTATATTCACAGTTGATCAACTAAAAATATTTTTTATCCGAAAACTTCGATTTCAAACGCTTCTAGTTTTCAATCGTTTAAGTCTTTAAAACTGCATTTTAAAATTCTTTTAAATTAAATGTACGCTTAAAAATTAAAATCTAGACTGGACAATTTTTAGAGTGAAAGGTTTCCGAATTACGCATTTTAAACTGAATGACATAATAATGGAAAAAGATAACAATTTAACTAATTATTTAAAAAACGGTTGAAATAAAAGATGGACAGACCTTTTTCGTAAAAATTTGTAAAATTCCCGGTCAAAAAATAAATTCATTCAAATCATTATTTACCACATACGACTCTTGACCTAGACCTTAAAACACCATCATAAAATTCCTTTTAATATACTATGGTAATAAACATTATAGTCTGAATACTTACCGTTATTATACTTACTTATGTCAACTGCCGATTTTACTTAATTTTCACACGTGACACCTTACCTTAATTAATGTGAGATGTAAATAAACCATTACGTCATGTGAGAAATAAATGGGACGAGACTGTTTATAGAACTTCACCAAAGTGCCCGCCAGAGTTCGTATTTTCGTGCTCACCGCGAATTGCCATTTTAGCTTTATCTTATACATTTTTCCCTACTGAAAAAGCCTACATAGTAAACTACATGGGAACCCATATGGGATCCTTTTTTGAATTCCTGTCTCAAATTACGATGTGAGATAGGATATGGGAAAGATTTTGTGGGTTTCCACATGGGTTCTTGTATGAATACCGGTATGGAAACCTATGAATTGTTCCTGCATGAAATCCCACATGGGATTAGAACTTTTTTAAATGAAATATGTTTTGGAAGTTTTGGGTGCATAGCCGGCAATCTTAAAATCCCCCAGAAAATACTGCGCAACCGTAGCTTTCGTAGAAAACTACTGCGCACTCCTTAAATATTAATTGCAAACCCATCCATGTAGGAACCTTCATAAAAACCCATGATAAGAACCGATATAGATTCCCATCCTATATTCCTATCTAGATCGTAATTTGAGACAGGAATTCAAAAAAGGATCTCATATGGGTTCCCACATAGGTTCCAATGTAGTTTACTATGTAGGCTTTTTCAGTAGGGTTTCTTCTGATAATGGATCCCACCTTGTCGATAACCTTCTTACACTCTCGTTTAAAACGGTGAAAATATCCAGGAAAGAACTTTTGAAATAGGTCAGGCGATCTGTACTCCATCAAATGCATGAGACTTACCCAATGTCCTGCCACCGTGAAACCCCTTTCCGGGTCTAGAAAATCTTGAAAGTGCGATTTTGAAACCTTCATCCCGATTTATCGAATCTTAGGGATAAAGTTTGAGTGCTCCACAAAAAATGGCCAAATCTGTGAAACACTCAGACTTTACCACTAAGGTTCGATAAATCGGGATTAGGGTTTTAAAAACGAACTTCAAATATTGTCTAGATCACGGAAGGGGTTTGACGGTGGCAGGACATTGGGTAAGTCTCTGGTTTTTCGAAAAAATACGGTAACTGCTAAAAAGTGAGAGCGAAAAAGTGTAGCAACGACGTAAAGTATGAAACGAGCGGATCATCGTACAGTCTTTCGAGCTTTTCTTGGATACCTTCCCCAATGTTAGGACCCGAAAAAGTCCGGTCGTTACCGATTATGCAAGAAGCTGAAAAGAGCGATTTGGCGCGCAATTTAAATGCCTACATTTAAAGTTTGATATCCTTCGCATGGTTCATACATTATTTTAGAATGAAAAGTATTGTTTTCTTCAAAATGTTTGTAATTATTGATTCATGTTAATTATATATATTCTTTACAATTTAAATAGTGCATAGAAGCATTTCAATTGATTAAATACATAATAAAGTATAAATATATTTAAAGTTTGATGCCATTCGCTTGGTTCATACATTAATTTAGAAAGAAAAGCATTGTTGTTTCAAAATGTTTGAAATTATTGATTCATGCTAATTATATATATATATATATATAATTTAAAAAAGGGTTAAACAACCACCCCAGGGTTCCACTGAGAGCAACTGCCATCTGAAAATGACACCGGTTGCGACGCCGCGCCACGCCGCCGGCCAACTTGCTTCAAAACCGCGCCACCGCTGATTAGAATTCGGTGCGGCGGCGTATCGGCACGCCCGCGCCGACGTAATCTTAAGTTTACATGGTACCGGATTTCTTTCCGCCGGGTGATCCGGTGGCTTTTGATTGGTTGCGAAAATTCCTGCGATTAATTAGGAGTTAAAGTAAACCGATTTAATTAAATATCTTATGCTGGAAATTGATCTTTTGTTCCTTCTTATTTTTATATTTTCCAAGCTGTATATAAAAAAAAAGGGAGTAAAAAGTATAGCTTTAGCCTCGCTTTATAGGCGTCGAAAAGGGCTGAAATCATGCATGTATCATAAAAAAAACATTTTAAAATATTTCAAAAACATGAAAAAAATGGTAAAAAAAATCTGGAATATTTTAAGGCAATTTTTATAATTTTGCACAATAAAAAAATCAGGAAAATTTTAATTCATTTAAAACATAGTTTTGAATCTATTAAAAAATAATTTAAATGTCGAGAAGGCTTCCGTTTCCGGTACCGATCGTGAGAGAACTCTTTTGTTTCAAGTGTTAGTTTTTTGGCTTTGGTGAAGGGAATAAGCGTGTGTGGATGTAGAAAGGGCAGTGAGTGCGGAGATCAGGTGTAAAGGAAAAAGGGTGAGTGAAGGCAAAGGTGTAAAGGGTGAAAGTAAGTTGTGTGAAGTGGAAATTGGAGCTTGCGAAGTTTTCGAGGTTAGGGGCAGTAAAAATAGTTTCTGGGTAAGGGGGGCAAGAGGTAGGTGAGTTAAGAGCGGGAAACGTCGCGGATCACTGGTAAGGTAGGATGCCGACGGTACGAAGTCCACAATTGGGCGCCAGAGCTCTGACAGTCAATGGACGATTGCATAGGACAGCAGTGGGACTCCGATACCGTGTGGAAAGTCGAAAATCGAACGGACCTCTTTTTCTAACATGTGGGGATAGAAAGAGAGATTCCTTCGATTTTCGAATTCGAAACAGCATCGGAGTTCCACTGCAGGCAGCCAGGGAGGGGACGGCAGAGAGAAGGGATTCAGGCACGGGCCATAAACGCGGGAGACCCACTAACCTACAGCGCCTTAACAAGCTAGGCAGCACGCGCTCGAATAGGAGTTTAGACGAATGGCAAAAAAAGGTGAGCGCGACCAGTAGTGAAGGGGAAGAAAAAAGAAAAAGGGAGGAAGGGGACGATGAATTAGAAAGGGACAAGGAAAGCAAGAAAGTTAGGACTAAACGGAAAACACCAGAAAAAGATAGGGGGGATGGAGGAATGTTTGAAAAACTAGAGGCTCTCATAAAAGGGTTTAGAGAGGAAACAAGGAAGAGACTGGATGATATGAATAGGGATATGAATAGGCAGGGAAGTGATGTAAGGGGGGGAAGTGAGAAAAGTAAGAGAAAAATGAAGAGTGGGATAAACTCTGGAAAGGGGGGAAGCACAAGGTATGGGGTAAACTAGAGAGTATAGAGAAAAGACAGAAAGAGTATGACGAAAAGAGAAATAGTGAGATAAAACAGTTGAAAGAACGGGTAAACAACTTAGAAATCAGGAATGAGCATATGGGAAAAGAAACAGAGAATGCGGAAATAGGAAAAGGAAGTAATAAGAACGTACAAAATGAGAATGAAAGATTAAAGAAGAGACTAAGTGAGATTGAAAGGAGATTGGAAGGGGAAGAGAAAAAATAACATAGTAGTTAAGGGACTGACAGTGGAAAGTGAAACAGGGGAAGCGGAAATCAAAAATCTTATGAGAGATCTTGGAATTCAGGTAAGGGTAGAAGGAGTTAAGAGAATAGGAGGGACGAAGGAAGGAAAAAAAGGAATGTTTACAGTAAAAGTAGGGAGTGAGGAGGAGAAAAAGAAAATTATGGAGGAAAAAAAATTATTGAAAGGAAGAAGGGAAAGACTTGAAGAGGATTTGACATGGAGGGAGAGGAAAAGGAGATGGCAAATACAGCAGAGCGCATGGGTAGAAAGGAAGAGGGGGCGCAATGTATGGATACTGAGAGACAAGATATGGATAAATGGAGAGGAATGGTTCTGGGACGAAGAATCAGAAGAAATGAGGAAAAAGGAAAAAAGAGTTGAGAAAGGTAGGAAAAAGGAAGAGGCAAAAGAGTGTATAGATGAAACAGATGGGTTTCCAAACGGCAAGGCAGAAGAAAATTGAGGAAGATAGGTGACGGAAGGGAAGAGAAAAACGTGAGAATAGCTTTCTGGAATGTGTCAGGCTTGAAGAACAAGAATGAAGGATTTTGGAGGGAGTTAGAAAAGTGGGATGTGATTATGATGAGTGAAACCTGGGCGGATGAGAAGGACTGGAAGGGGATGAAAAACATGTTACCGAAAGGTTATGTGTGGAACATGCAAGACGCAAGAAAGGAACACGTTAAAGGGAGAGGGATGGGCGGCATGGTCTCAGGGGTGAGAAAAGAATTGGCAGTAAAAGGGAGAAAAGAGGGGGACAGGTAGGAAAAGGATGGAACAATGGTAACAAGGATTATAATTGGAAAAGTCAAAATAGCGATGGTTTGTGTATATAGAAGAAGAGGGGAAGAGGAAGGTTGGAGAGTAATAAGGAGCTGGATGGAGGAAAAGAAGGAAGAGTTGGTTTTGATAGGAGGTGACTTGGATGCATGGACTGGCGAACAAGGGGGAGAGATTTGGGATGAAGAAAAGGAGGCTTATATAAGGAGCTCCTAACATAGCGAGACAGACCGGGAGGGGAGGAGGTTACTAGACGTAATAGGAGAAACAGGATCGTTTATATGTAATGGCAATATGAAAGGAGATGAGGGAGGAGAGATCACATTTATAGGTAAGGGAGAAACAGTAATAGACTACATCCTGGCGGAAGAAAGAATAAGGAATATGATAGGGAATATGAAGGTGGGGAATGAGATAGGGTTCGAGCATTTCCCGGTAATAGCTACACTTAAAGCTGGCATCCGTAAGAGTAGCAGAGGGAGAAAGGAAAGAGGGGGAGAAAGGAACACGAAAATGGGAGTCTGGGGAGGGGAGTAGTTAAATTAAAGAAGTATAAACAAAAAATGGAAAAGGAGAATGTCAGGTATGAAAAAGAGGAGGGAGTTCATATCAATAGACTCGTTAATTGAAAGGTTAAAAAGGTCGATTGAGCAGGTAAGGGATGAGATAGGTACAAAAGAAGAAACAGAAGAGGGAAAGAGAGGCTGGTGGGATGAGGAATGAACGGAGAGTAAAGACAGAATGAACGAGTGTGTAAGAAAATGGAGAAAAGGGGAAATGGAGAAGGGATGTGATAAATAGGGAAAGAGGAGGAAGGAAGGGCGTTAATGGAGAAATAGAAATGGGTGAGTGGACAGATTATTTCAAGGGTCTGTTAGGGGGAGAGCAAAATAGGATTAAGGGGGAAAATAGAAAGATAGTCCAGGGAGAAATGGAGAAAGGGAACGAAATAACAAAAGAAGAAGTGGATGAGGCAATAGATAGACTAAAAAGAAACAAGGCTACAGGAGACGATGGCATGGAGAACGAAGCGATGAAGTATGGAGGAGGAGGGGTTAGGGAAGGGATGTGGAAGATCTGCAACAAGGTCTGGAAAGGAGAAGGGTGGCCGGACGAGCGGATGACAGGGCTGGTAGTACCGCTTGTCAAGAAAGGGGAGGGCAAAAAGGTAGAGGAGTACAGAGGGATCACTCTCATGCCAGTGGGCTATAAAATATATGCAGAAATTCTAAGAAAAAGGTTAGAGAGTCAGATAGAAGAAAAAGAAAGTATCCCACACAATCAGACGGGATTTAGAAAAGGGATGGGGACTGTAGATAACATTTACGTACTCAACTACTTGGTTAACAGAAATTTAGGGAGAAAGAAAGGGAAATTAGTCGCATTGTTTGTAGATTTCAAAGCAGCTTTTGACTCAGTAAATAGAAAAGTGCTATGGCAGGCAATGAAAGAGAGCGGAATAGAGGAAAGGTTGGTGGAGAGGATAAAGGAAATTTTTACAGAAACCAGGATTAGGGTGAAGATGGGAAAGACAAAAGGGGAGGTATTCTGGACAGGGAGAGGTCTAAGGCAAGGGTGCCCGTTGAGTCCGCTACTTTTCAATATGCTGCTGGCAGACTTAGAGAAGAAGTTGAAGGAGAAAGGGAAAGAGGAAACGGTTTTGGATGATAGCAAACTATACTGTCTATCACACGCGGACGACGTAGTTCTGTTAGCAGATGATGAGAAGGGGATGAACCTAATGATGAGAATTTTCGAAGAGTATGTGGGAGCAAAAGACTTGACGTTGAACGTGGAGAAGACCAAGGTGATGTGCTGCAGAAAAAGAAAGATCAAAATATATTACGTTTGGAAGATGAACGGGCAAACAGTGGAAATTGTGGAGGAGTTCTGTTACCTAGGTTTTTGGTTTGAGGCAGGAGGGTGAAACGAAGTGCAGTTGAGGAAAAGAATCGAATATGCGAGTAATGTGACAAGTATGGGGCATAGGAAAGAGAAGGTTTAATGACGATTGGAGGATGAGGGTTTGGCTGTTTGATGCGTTGGTCTGGGCGGTGTTGTGTTATGAAGTGAAGGTCTGGGTATGAAAGGAACATAGGAAAGTGGAAAGCATGCATCAGAGATTTCTGAGTTGGGTAATGGGGGTTAGTTGGAGTTGCCCTGGATACATGTTAAGGGAAGAATTAGGAAGGGAAATATAGTAACTAGACAAATTAAGAGAGCCTGGAGGTTTAAAGAGTAGCTAAAAAGGGAGAGGGGAGCAGAAAGCACAAGTATGCTTGGGCGAAATTCGAAACAAGGAAACGAGAGGCAATTTGGGAAATTCGAAATGGGAGGATGAAAGGAAAAAAATGAGGAGGGTTTGTGATATACGAGATGGGGTACTGGAGTGGCAGGACATAGAGTTAGAGTTATTAGTAAGACAAGGAGAAGAGAGATGGAGGAAGATTATGGAGTCGAGGTAGCGGGCAGATTTTTTATTGTTTGAATGTCAATCTAAATTATTAATTTACTTCTTTTTTACATTCTCATTCTAATGAGAAGGTATTGGTTTTATGTAAAATTTGACATAGTCGGTTTTCATCAAATCTCCACGTTTTGAGACCTCCTGAGTCAGAAAAAACGATTTTTACCAAGGTGTCTGTCTGTAGTCTGTCTGTCTGTCTGTAGCCACGATAACTTTCGAAAAAATGATCAGATTTGATTAAGCTTTGGCACACTTTTTTATGGCCTAAAAAGAAAGAACGAGTTCGTTAACCAGCTATTTTGGATAAAAATTCAAAAAGTGAGCACATTTTGAAAATTTTTGAAACCACTTTTTTTGAAGATTTGAAAATTCTATGTACGGTTATTAGTAGTACGCAAAATGACGAACAAAATATCCTAATTACTTTTCGTGATAAAAAAAAATTACTGGAGTTATAGCATTTTCATAATTCCAAAAAACAAACGAAAATGAACATTTTAGGCTGAAAAACGCACGATATGAAAAAAAGTCAGGAGGAGAAAAACGTTGCTTTTTGAACACCCTATAATATTTTCATAACAGTTTTTTGAATTTTTTGAAAAATAAAAAATTCAAATTTTGATGGGACAAAAAAAATATGAAAAATCAAAAATTCCATTTTGCTGTCAAACTATGCAAGATACGAGAAAAGATTATTCTACCAAAATTGTGCACCTAAAAAAGATCTACAAATTTCTAATGACTCACTTTTTGATATGACGCGTAGTTTTTGTTTTATTCGTAAAAAACAGCATTGAAAATAGAAAAATCAAATTTTTAGACGAATAACACGAGCTACGAAAAAAATGACATGAACAAAATTTGTTTATCCAAGGAAGAGGTACAAATTTGTTGTGAATCATGTTTCGATAGGATGCGTAGTTTTTGTTTTATTCGTGAAAATAACATTGACAGTAAAAAAAATCAAATTTTTGAAAAAACAATGCAAGGTACGAAAACAGATAAATGAAAAAAAATTGTGCATTCAAAAAAGGTTTACAAACTTGTAATCAATTTTTGTTGTAAGAATATATTCAAAATGAAAAAAATTAACTTTTTTGAAAAACGGCACAAGCTAAAATAAAATTTTAACTAATAAAATTTATCGCCTGAATAATATAATTATTTTTCATTTGAAATCAAATACAAATTTAGTAATTTGTATATGAAGAACATATAACGTACTAGGGGATGATAAAGAAACGGTAGCTAAAAATGCAGAAATCTTGATCGCAAAAGCCAAAGAGATTGGCTTGGAAGTTAGCGAATCGAAGACAAAATATATGACCGTCGTCAGGTCCGGACAAAGTAATCAAGACGGGGATCTAATGGCCGGAAATATGAAATTTGAAAGGGTTAACGAGTTTAAATACCTCGGGTCTATTATAACTAGCGAAAATAAGATTAAAACGGAAATCAATGCGCGGCTACACGCTGGCAATGGGTGCTATTATGCAGCAAACACGCTACTAAAATCGCGATCGCTATCTAGAAACATCAAAGTAAGAATTTACAAAACGATAATAATGCCGGTCGTCATGTACGGGTGTGAAACGTGGGCGCTGACGAAGGGAGAAGAGAATAGGTTTAGAGTTTTCGAGAATAAAGTACTTAGAAAAATCTATGGTCCAAAAAGGGACGAAGAGACCGGCGAGTGGAGAAAACTGCATAATGATGAGCTGCACGCTCTCTACGGGTCAGCAAATATTAATAGAGTAATGAAAGCGCGTAAATTAAGATGGGCGGGGCATGTAGCAAGAATGGGCAATGAAAGAACAGTGGCGCAAGTTTTAAGAGGGAGACCGACTGGTAAGAGACCCCTAGGCAGACCGAGAAACAGATGGGAGAAAAATGTAAGGGATGATCTAAAAGAACTAGGACATGATTACTTAAACTGGATGGAGAATGCACAAGACAGAGATGTGTGGCGGTCTCGGGTAGATGAGGCAATGAACTTTCGAGTTCGAACTGCTAATCTATAATAATAATAATAACACGAAGCACAAAGTGCGCGCTCAGTGTATTTACCAAATCGCACGCCGTAAGTTCGCTCAAACTTTTTTGTTGCTATCATACGGTGCACAGAACCGAGCGTGGAACGCAAGGTTCAAATGATTTTCAAATCAAATATCGACCGCGAAGCGCGAGTGTCTGGATGAGAATGTGTTCCTTAAGGTCGATAGAACCTTGAGTAAATAAAGTTCCTTTTCAGTCTAAAATAAAAACAAATTTAACAATCACCTAATATGTAGAGGTTTTGATAATTTAATAATATTTGCAAACAAACTTTTTCTTTTCATCGAAGTCGAACACGAAGTTCAGAAATCTAGAAGAGCCGAGCGTAAAGCGCGACGTAAATACGCCCGAGCGCGTAGCGCGAGGTGAATATATAATCGAGCGCGAAGAGCGAGATAAATATATGATCGAGCGCGAAGCGCGAGTTCCAACATTCGCGCGCCCTAGGCGCGCTGAAACTTGCGAGCGAAGCGAGCTGCGCGCGGGGCGCGCGATGAGAATGTGCCCGCGAGGCACGTTCTTTTTAAGAAATATTTTATAAATATTCAAAAATTTTTTCAAGTTTTAAAATATTTTCAATCACTCAAACACTTTTAAAATACCTAAATATCATTTAAACATACCCATATTAAATCAATTTTAAAATATAATGAAAAATTAAAAAATCCCTGCAAGATATTCTGGATTTTTTCTCGGAATTTTCAGAAATATTTTGAAATGTCTTAAAATCTTTTGAAATTTTCTCAACAAATTAATTTTCAAAAACAAAAATTCCTTTTAAATTTTCATATGAATCTTAAGAATATTCTTTCATTATCTTGAAACCTTTCAAATTTCTTAAAAAGTTTCTAAATTTGTTGTTCAAAATTTTTTTAAATGTACATTTTGTTTTAATCTTTTTGAAATCTTTTCATTTATATAATTTAAAACTAGAAACATTGAAACAAAATATCCTTTTTCTTAAAAGTTGTATCATGAGATTTCACATACATTGTTGTCGAAAACCTAACTGGTTTTCATTCTGTGTGAATGCGAATTTTAGTGGCTGTTTTCAGTATGTTCTTTGCTGAGATTTCAAAAAATGTTTAACCAAATAATTTTGTATTTTGAAAAATTAATCTTAAATGAATATTTAATTATAATTTTGAAATAAAATTTTGTAACCTTTTTTAGAAGTTTGAAAGGTTTCAAGAAAATTAAAAAAAATTTCTTAACACTGCTGGGAAATTTTTAATTGTTGTTTTTTTTTTTAATATAATTTTTAAAGAAGATTGAAAAATATTTTAAAACAGTTCTAAACATTTCAAAAATAAGATGAGTGAAGAATCCCGAAAAAGAAAATTAAGAAACCGTTGTTCCTTGACACCATGAGAAGACAAAGTGTGGTTTTGTTTAGAAAGCGCTCTATTTAGTAATGATGTTGGAGGGCGGAGGGGAATCTTCGAGTCTTGTCACCTCTGCTTCGCAGCACCGTGGCGGAGTGTTTCCGGGAAATACACTTCCCCAAACAAGTGAAATAAAAATAGAACAGCAACTCTTTAAAAAATGCTTTCTTGAAAACTTATTATCTAATTAAATAATATTTAATTAAACTTAAATTAAAAAAATAAATTAAATTAAAGAGTATTTAATTTTCTTTTAAGGAGCTATTCAAGTATTACGTAAGCACTTTTGAGATCACTTTACCCCCCCCCC
>CAKNYM010053474.1:49223-75350 GCA_932195095.1 Andricus curvator
TGCTGGGAAGGCAAGCAGCCTCTAGGTTTCGCGTCATCAATGTTTTTAAAAATGTTCTTATCTGTATTTTGCATATGACATTCGACGCCGAAAGTGTTCTACTCGTCTATAAGCATCTACATATAAGGCTGGATCCCTGAGCATACATGCATGACCTATCATATGGTGTTATTTCAACAATTATTTAGCTCTATTTTAAATACTGTCCAAACTCCAAGCATTGCCGCTTTCGGGAGTGTAGGGGAGTGTAGGGAAGTAGAATTACAAGAAGCCATAAACCCCCACTCTAAGCGCGTTCACGCTCGAATGCGTGGAGGAGAAGAATGCAGCTGACAAACTCCGAGCATTGCCGCGCGTCGGTTAGGTTAAAAATCTATCTCGAAAATCATTTTATTTACGTAGTGTACATACATGTGTACCAAAAGTGATTCATATTGATTTCATATATGTATAACAAAATGAAAAATTCGTTTGACTGAAAAACTTCAAGATTTTGACCGGAAAAAAACCTTCAGATTCGGCCGTTTCGTTCCCAGCAATCTTCGGGGCGTTAGCTATGAAATTCAACAGTCGCGAGCGAGGCTAAAGTGGGGATAGCGCTCGAGCGAGAAACCGGGCAAGCGGCTATGCTCGGGGCGACAATGCTCGGTGTTTGGACTGTACTCTAAAAATATATAAATTTTAATGGAAAGAAATATAGCTCTATAAAGCTTGATAATAGTAATCTTACTGAAAACACTTGACTACAAAACGGATTTCAAACGACTTGCAATATCTAAAATCATGCGCTATGATGAGAGAGAGAGATAGAGAGAGAGAGACGATACAATTTCACAAATATTGTGTAGTAGAATGTGCTTTCACATTGAACGAAAATTTTTGTTATTTAGCCCGTACATGGAGCCTTTTTTAACAATCACCCCTTAAAAAATCAGAGTATTCACGCCATTTAGATTAAGAACACCAAATCTCTCATGCTTTATGCAAATCTATGCATATCCTTAAGGATGTTCAAAATAAAACCGCTGCAGTACTGTTGACAAATTCTTGAAAATTTTAGCACTTTTAAATTACAAACTTAACTTAAATGTCACGTACTGGTAACAGAAAGTGATTTTCATGCATTTGTGAATAAAAATGTATTTATAGAAATCCACTTTATTCTATTTTTATATATTAAAATAGTGTTCTTAGTTTTCTTTCATAAATAAATTGTGTAGTTTTTACCATATTATAATCCACAGATATTTCAAACTATCAATTCCACAGAATAATATAGATAGAATTCGAAATCATGACCTAACCTATGAGTCACTTCATATGCATTTAATTTTAGCTCTTTACAAAGATTTCAGGATAAATATTTCACCTGTACAGTCAAAAACGTGATCAAAGGGAAAATCCTAAGTGAATTATACCATTTTTACAACTGAAATTAATTATTAGTGTGGAAGCTAAAACGAGCATACTGTAAAATTATCATCTCTGAATTTCAGTGCACACTGTACATGAAATTTAATATACGTGAGTAGAAAAAAAACTTTCCATACATGTGCACTTATATTCGGTCAGAGTTTTCTAACAGTGAGGTAATTGTCATGAGCGAGAACTTGTGAAAGTTTTTGAAAAAGTTCTAAAGACAGGTTGGCTGCAAATTTGTCAATTGTTTTCAAAATTTTGCCCTAAGCAATAATATTTTAACACTTGAATTATAATCCTGCAACTTTTTAAATATAGAATTTTTGATAAATGAAAGATAACCATTTTAAACTTATTATTCTTGATTGTTATTTGAAGTGCTTCTTTTATAAATTCTCTGCCTGTCCCTGATTTCCACGTTTCCCTAACCTGCGGCCACCCTGATTAAAGAGACATGAAAATAAGTTATTTGTAAAATTATTAGGTTTTAATGATTCTTATAATAGTTATAATAGATAAGTAGAGTATGTAAGCCTCTTTGTAATAAACTGTTAATATTAGGTTTTTCGGAACAAATTTTTACTAATTTTAAATTGGAATATGAAACCAAATGAAGTTACTGCTCGAATGAAAAGGAGAATTTTATCGTGGATTACACTAAAAATTGGGTAATGGAAATTTTCACAATTAATCAAATAATAATTCAGAACTAGTTACATCTATCCTTAAAGACTATCAGCTTACACGCTTATTGCTTGTTAGAAATGTCATCAACCTTAATGTCTTCTTACAATGATTGCAATCATCGAGCTATTGGAATTGAACCTAACGAAGTTACCGCTGACAAGAAAACAAAATTTTATTGTGAATATCGAAAAAGTTTAAACTAAATAGTCATCACAAGGAACCAACAAATTTAAAACGAGAGAAAACGTATGTATTGGTAAGTATAAACACATTAAAAAAAGATTACACTGCAAATTGGATAACAGAAATGTTAACATTTATAATAAAAGCAATAACTTTCAAAAGTTAAACACTCTGACACTAGTAAGAAAGCTTGAAAGTAAATCGTATGTAAAATAGTTGGAATTCGATGATTCTCATAATAGTTGCATAAGTAATTCAACATTATAAAAAACTTTTATGTATTTGAAAATTAAATTATTTATTTAAAAAATTATTATTTAGTTCACGGAAAAATAAAGATTTGACTGTATTACAGAATTTTTTTGTTTAAATTATGAAAACCGATTCAGTGTTAAGACATCATGGAACCAAAAGAAAAAATCTCCTTGACAACGTATTTAGAAAATTTTAATTCAGAAGATGTTCGAAATTGAAGTTTCATAAGAATTGTTTCTTGGCGTGAGCAAATCTGAATCGCTGCACTACTAAGATAGCTTTGAAAATTTACTTATAGGGATTGTCTTAAGTTTTACATCAATGGTTTCTCAATTTATAGAAACGAAATTTTAATTAATTGAAGAAAAATTAATATGCATTTCATAAGGTGTGAAGCTGTTTTAAGTAAAACTACAATTCTTTATTTTAATCTATGTTTTGTCAATAAGTCAAGTAATCGGCTGGTATCGATAAACAGCTTTTATATATTTTTTCTCGTGTTCTAATATTATTTTATGTCGAACATTAATTTCACAGAAATTTTGTATTGTAATTATAATGACGTCATCTGAATGGAATTTTGTTTATCAGGAATTGTTTATTATTATATAAAATATGAAACCAACGGCATATGCTGTCGGCCCGCATCAAAGGGATTTGGAAACCATTTTTTTCAAATTCAATATGACACAATTGCAATAAGTATTTAATATAAGTTATTTCGTACACCGCTGAAAGTTCTAGAAACTAGATACAGAATTTAAGATCCTGAATATATGATCCACCATAAGAAATGCTTTATTTCTTTGGTGCCTTTCTTGTTCCTATACTATTCAATTAACTTTTGAATATTTTTTTTTAATTTTAATAATATTACCTTTATTATCTTCAAGTTCTAGAAGGTTCTACCTTATAATCGACATATCTATAGACACCCGTAAAATTCATTTCCCAGAATTGAGGAGTATCATTTGATGACGCCATCAAAAAATATTTTATAAACTTAGCACGGACACGAACCACTACAGCTGCAGAATTTTCTCAATGTTTGTAAGGTAGTCCACTAAAAAAAAAATCTCATGACCAGCAATCTCAGACAAAAGGTTTGATATCAACTGGGAAACTCATTTAAAAATCTGAGTTACATATTGTATATTGTACATAGAACCATAACAATACATAGAACAAAAAGAATGTATAGGCTGAGTCTATGATCGGCCGATGACTGTTTATAGTTGAAAGTTTCTTATTTGAAGTTCAGGCTAGACACCGCGTCGCCAAGATGCAGTACAATTCACCTCTTTTATATTCATGATTTATTCACTATTTCTCACATTATTGCTTTTTCTGTCTTAAAAGTCTAGAATTTTCAAAATTCTAGACGTTTAAAGAAAATCCTTTGATATTTTCAGGTAACCCGATAGATAATGGAAAGGCTCTTGGGAAAAGAATGTGTCCTCGATATGAAATACAATATCCCCTATGCTTCAAATCAAAGGAATGCTTTCATAAAACATAACGAGTGATTAGAACCTATGAATGCTGCGTATAGGCTACGGTCTTTAATTTTGTAGGTGGTCCCGATCGATAAGAGAAACGGAAAGAGTCTTGAGAAAAGAATAAATTGAAATATTTCGTATGTGCTTCAATTCGAAGCAACGTTTTTCATATACATAACCAGTGAGGGTCAACGCATTAAATGTCACCCTGAAAGACTCATTTCACACCATACGTTGATCAATTCCGAGAAATCTCGTGCACACTAAACAAATAACCTTTAAATTCCTTCTAGAAGCTTCCTGGGTCAATCACCTTACGAAATTTTTACATATACCCTCAAAAATATTTACCCCCACTTATCAATTCTGAGAAATCTCTCTTGTACACTAAACATATAACCTTCAAATTCCTTCTAGAAGCTTCCAGGCCAACCACCTTGCGAAAATTCTAGATGTCGGTAACATGTCGGTGCAGGGATCTATATCCAGAACTCCCCCTGTTCTACTACTCGTTTCGTCTGTTTTAAAATAAAATCTAAATCATTAAAAATTTTCCCATGAATCTTATTATCGGTACCGGTAACTATTTTTATGATCGATATCGACAGTTTAAGAATTTCGTAAATGAAGATATTGTAAGTTTTTATCCATTATTTTATTTTTATTATTACTTTAAAAGTGCGAAAAAGTTTACCAATTCTATACTGCGGTTGCAAAATGTTAATAACAGAATTATTTCCTAATATTGCAAAATCATTTGCAATTAAAATGTTCTCTTATCAATAATGTTTAGATAGGGTTACCAGATGAGATGGGCCTCGTGAAAAATCAGTGCAGGTCCGTCTGGACCCCCCCCCCCCCCCTCACACACAGGAAGTAGGTAACGAAACGTCACCTATGCAAACGCCATTAAAAAAAAAATAATCCGATTCGACTCTTTTTATCAATGTAGTAAGACCAAAAGAAAATTCTTATTTCACATTCTGTTACCGGGATTTTTTTTAAAAAGCATGTAAAAAACAAAAATATGTAAAAAAAATCCAAAAAATCGCCGGTTTCGGGTAAAAGTCAGTGCATTTCATGAAAAATCAGTACACCAGTGCCAAGGGTAAAAAATCAGCACATTTTCTGACAAATCAGTGCGCCTGGCAACCCTATGATTAGAAGCATTTGGAAATAAATTTTATCATGAAATAAAATCACTTATTTAGAAACATTGATTTACACAATTGATGGTGCAGTAAATTCGCAATATTTATTAATATACCTAATTAACAGACAGTCATAACTTAAACAGGCTTTTTTTGACTGACTGACAAAATTCTTAGAAACTGAAAAAAATTGCCTGCAAGAATAAAAACGATAATATTTGGATAAGCACAAAATAGGATTTATTTTGGAAAGAAAGCCCGGTTTTGAAAGTCACGCTTTTAAAAGCCAAGAAATAAATAATAATTGTTCTTTAGGAGATCTGCAAACATGTCCCCTTCTTTATTTCATATTTTGCTTTGTTTATGAAATCATTAATATCAGTTAATATACATAAATATATTCAATCGCATGCATATTTTTGAACAAATTTAAAAAATATAAATAAAATATAAACTACATTACCTTTCTCTAATTATTAATTAGATTATTTGAGCAAAGTAAAATTATTTTTTTTTTATTATATGGCCAACAGCCATACCACGCTGAAAAACCCAGTTCTCGTCGGATCACTGAAGTTAAGCAGCGTTGGGCGCGGTTAGTACTTGGATGGGTGACCATTCGAGAATACTGCATGCTGCTGGCACATCGTGGGTGTGGTGAGCCCACACTTGTAGTTATTTACTACAAGAAACTATCCACCTAGAAACACTACCCGAATCGGGTAGTGTCACGCCTACCCTGAAAGGGAAATGGCTTAATGGTATAATGGTATTGTATAATCATTGACTCATTTGTTTGAGTATATTTATAAACAATTTAATACGTCTATTTGCTGGGTATGTAACTTTTTTTTATTTTCAAATAATTGTCTATCATTGTAATAAGGTTTGGTTCCTAATTAATAAAATTTGGCTCTTAATTCTGCACTTTTAGTAAAAAACACCGGTCATATAATAAATAAAAATAATGAACTCCAGTGCCCGGTGGTAAACAGTTGTGCACTTTGCAGTTAGTGCTAATGGTAACTCCTCGAGTAGAAACTTCAATGGTAAATCATTTCAGAAATTGCTAACTTTCATCATTTACCGACGCGCATAGGCACCTTTTAAAGTAACTCTTCGGTGCATCCGCCAAGATGGCGCAGTTATTAAGATATTATTACAGAAGGCCCAGAGACAGTGTGGCAACCTAGTGTCATTCTTGCTGATTGTCTCAGTTTTCTTATACATATACTATAGATAGATAAATAGTATACTACACTATAGAAAACCTCAACTTAAAATGGTGGCATCCCTTCTAAAAATGGCGGCATCCGGCTAGGTTGCCACACTGTCTCTGGACCCTCTGTATAGATATTATTTAGCTGTACCTAGTGTACCTAGTGTACCTCTCGCTGATTGGCTCCGCCATTTGAAGTTTTCTTATACATTAACTATAGATATATTGTATACACATATTATATATATATATATATACTACACTATAGATATACCACGGCCAACCTGTACTTAAAATGGCAGCATCCGGCTAAGTTTGCCACACTGTCTCTGGACCCTCTGTAGATATTATCAGATATGATAAACGTAGATGCGGTGCGGGTTTCGTCAAAGATATTATAAGCCTAGATGCGGCACCGGGTATAGTTCGAGGAACTAATTGTAGACGGCGCTCCCGGCGAAAATTGCCCGATCCCCCCATGCCTCTCAACCCGCATATTGCGCCCACGAACTCCTTGCCCCCGCTCTCTTCTCTCACCGAACAAGTCCTTCGAATAGCCCATACTCAGTCGGTACATACTTGAAAATATAAAATAAAAATTTTATATCAAAGATTTTTTAAACTATTATTTTCAATTATTCGAATAAATTGCGCATTAAGGAAATGTGTAAAAGATAAGATGTACGCTTGAGATTAATTAAAATGTAATTATTTCGTAATGAATATTTTTAGCTGCTACATTTTTTATGGAAAAGATTAGTTATATATTGCAATTAAAATTAACTGTTCATAAATAATGCAAGTGACAAATTTTTAATAGTAACTAATAATTAATAAATTTGTGATTGTATTACTCACATTTTTTGAAATACTCTATTATTTGACTAAAGTCCATTTTTATAATAATGCAGAAAATTGTTCTTTTGAAAAAGGGGCAGTAGAAATTCTACTAAATGAAACTCTACTTTTGCAAAATCTACACCGATAATTCTAGAGGCGAAAACTCTATACACAAGAATATTTATTAAACAAATGAAATGTTTTAAATGTAAATTCAACACTGTAAAATTACACACCGTAAATTTGTACACAAAATAATTGAAATTTTCAAAAAACTATTTATTAAAATATTTTGTGTTGAATTTTTGTTTATTGTGTAGAGTTTATTTAAATTCACAAAATTTGAAGTATTATTTTGCATAGAATTTTACGGTGTAGGATTTATAACCATATTGAGTTGAAATTGAAAATAATCAATTTGTTTAATAAATATGATTGTTTAGATTTCTCGCGTGTAGAATTAGTGATTTAGAGTTTTTAAATGTAGAGTTACATTTTATAGAATAACTACCACCTCCCTCACGGTTATTATATTAAGTAAACAATAATTCGTAAATTTTTATTTTTGTGTAATTGATTATGAATTAAATCAATTATAATTAAACAATTCAATTGTATAATAGAATTATTTTTTATTTTATTCGATTTTTTATATTTTTTGGGTTGGAAATTCCACCGTTTTATAGATAATTCATCCTTTTGGCTTTGAAATTCAACAATTTTGTTGACACCTCGTCTTCTTTTGTAGAGCAATATTCTTTTTGCTGCAAAATTCATCAATTTGTTTGAAAATTGAACGACTTTGGTTGAAAGTGGAACTAGTTTGTTAAGAATTCATATTCGTTAAGATTCACCTCCTTTGGTAGACAATTTAAGTATTCCATTTTGAGAAAATTAATCATCTGGGTTAAAAAGTCATCTTTTGGATTGAACTCTTGTTGAAAATTAATTTTTTTAAAAAGATTTATCACTTTAGTTGACATTTTATCTGTTTGGCTGAAAATGTAACTATTTTGTTGAAAATTCGTTTGTTTGTTAAAAATTAATTTTTTTATCTGAAAATTGCACTTATCCATTTTTTGTTAGAAATGTATCCTTTTATAAGTTGAAAATTCAACTTTTTGGCATTTTAATGTATTTCATGTATTTTCTTGAAAATTCGTCTTTATGGTCGAAAATTAATCTTTTTGCTGGTTATAAATTCATCCTTTTTTATTAAAAATATAACTGTTTCAGTCAAAATTACTCTGGTTTGGTTGAGAATTCAACAATTTGAAAGAAAATTAAAGTATAAGGTTGAAAATTAACTTTTTTGTTCAAAATTCATATTTTTTCAAGATTCACCTCTATGGTTTAAAATTTAACTTTCTTTGTTGACAATTCAACTACTTGATATAAAAATGTATGTATTTTGTTGAAAATTTGTCTTTTCGATAAGAAAATTAATCTTGTATGTTCAAAATTCAATATATATTTCGGCTTGAAATCTCAGGAATTAAAAGTGTTTCATATTGCATTCAATATGGTATTTACATTGATTGTATAATTTATTCCACCATATCATTACCCTATTTTCGTGAAAAATCACCCTATTTAATATGTCTAAAAGTAAGTTTTACATAAGGGCTAATACGAGGAGTTATATCAGTTGTCGGGCGTAGCGTAAATTAATAATTTGAGAAAATAAAAGACCCTGTGATCCTACTATTCACCTTCTTACCTAAAAACCAGCTGTATAAAATGTGAACCCGAAAAACCGGGAAAGACATGTTTTTCATGATTTACTTCAAGATTGTTGCTGGTATTGGAAAATTATTTCAATAAAAGTTGTTCATCTCTATGAAGTACATATTTTTGGTTCTATCAATTTTTTTTCCTTTACTTATTAGAGGACTCTATGAAAAAAATGAAACACCTTTCTTAAACCCTTAAAACCCCTAATTGGATAGTTTTTCACTGTTATCACAAAAGTTCCACAAAAATTAATTTGAAGAAACAAATCAAATTAAAAGTTATTTCAATCCTTGGTTGGAAATTTTGCACAAGTACGAAAAAGTAGAACTACTCGTATTTTTCCCGGGCATTTTACGGTTCGCAAATAATTATTAAATTCTTTTTAATTCTTTGGAATTCTTTTGCTTAATTTCAATTTTAACTTCAATTTCTCACTTATAAAGTTCTAAAAAAAACAAAAATACACATTTTTAAACATTATTATTATTATTAGAACTACAATCTATAGATATTGAGAAATAGATATTACAGGATAATATCTTGGATTATTAAACTTTATAATCTGAGATAATAAAATCTATAATCCAAGATTTTAAAATCTAATATTCATATTAGAATCCTGGTCCATTAGATAACCTCAAATACATATAATAATTTTTGCAAACGTATTTATAAACCTATACAAAATTTTGATAGGCGAGCTCGGAAATAGAACTGGAAGAAAATTTCAATTTTTTAAACACACAATAAGCAGGAAAGTGGCTGTCATAAGACTACAAAAACGAAAATAAAGGAGGCTAAGTTTCTGTACTTGTACAAGTGGCAGTGATGTGTAATGAAAAGAAATATAAACTTACCTATTTTCTAAATTAAAATCACGCGTGATTTAGCACTAATAATAATTTTATAACTTAATTATTACTTGTTTAAATGCGAACGGATGCATATGACACGCGCCACGAGGCGACGTACCATCTGAGACTACACAGACGCCTGGATATTTTAAAATCTGAGATGTTACAATTTAATACCTGAAGATTATAAGAATTTAACATCTGGAGATTATATTTGGTATCATCTTCATATATTAGAAAAATATAATAGATTATACGCGATAATATACTTTTCTATACGGTTAATTATTCTTTAATTCTATTATCCGGTTCGTATAATCCATTTTTCTCAGTGTGGATTAATAATTTTGGTAAATAAAGATCTTGGCTCCAAAGTAAAATTTGTAAATACCTAGGCCCAAATATTTGACTTATTATTTATTAAAATATTTATATATTCAATTCTCTGATAAACTTTTATTCAAGTATGCAAAGATGAACATTTTAAATGTTTTTTTTTAATGAAAAACAGTTCGCTTTTTCGAACTTGTTTCGCAAACAAATTTATTTTCTATGAATGTTATTAATTTAATAAATTTGTTTAAATTTCGCAAACATATTCAAAATCAGAATATAAATTGAATCAAAGTAATAAAAAATAAAATAATATAAAAATATGAATTATTGATGAATAAATTAATTAATTCATGCAAAAGATTTTTTTGGAAAAAACGACAATATTTCGAAGAAGTGAGTCTTTCATTGAAAAAAGCATTAAAAATATTAATGTTTGCATAAATGAAAAAAATTATTAGAAGGGAATTGAATATATTGATATTTCTTCTAATAACAATATTTTAAAAACTGGAAAAAACTCCAAGCAGTGGGAATTCAGCCCCGAACCTTACGTCTAAAACCCAGGTGCGCTACCGCCTGGAATTTCAGACAAGTTGGAAGAGAATATTTCTCAAGTCTATAAATTGGCGACGAACGATGTCTCATGGTCCTGAAAACTTGAAAGGATGTTTTCTCAAAACTGGCTAAACATTGGGTCCTAGGACTTTCACAATTTTACTTTGGGGTCATGATAACATAAAAACCGTTTAAGAACATTCTTGTCAACGACACACCATTTTTTTTGTAATATCATAATCGAAGCCTTAGTTGCTGAGATGCACCCTATAAGGTTTATAGTTCCTACTGCTTTTGATTTTTTTGGGATTCTTTGAATACTTTGAATTACTTATAATCTGTTTGGATTTCTTTGAAGTTTTGAATTCTGATAAAGATAAAAATTGCATGTGGTTAACAACCCTCGAATATTTAATGTTTAGTTTTTTAATTAAATTCTAATTAAATTAAAATTTCTTATTCTTGTAAATTTT
Organism: Andricus curvator; assembly: GCA_932195095.1. Taxonomy (NCBI): domain Eukaryota; kingdom Metazoa; phylum Arthropoda; class Insecta; order Hymenoptera; family Cynipidae; genus Andricus; species Andricus curvator. Next base: position 60,429 of record CAKNYM010053474.1, read on the forward strand.
CTATTTAATATAATTTCTATTTTAATATAGTTCAAGATTTTTTTTTTGAAAAATCTGTCGTTTCTTCTTATATCTTATAGATTTTTCTATTAAAGAATAAATCTCATTCAAGATTCATTGCTTAAAACTAAGTAAGACTTAACGTTTTTATTTTCAATTAAATAAGACTCTAATACTTTCAGTAGAAATAGGCTTGTAGAAATAAAACCACTCCATTTTCATTGAAAGTATCAGACTCATATTTAATTGAAAATAAAAGTTTTAGATCTTACTTATTTTTAAAGAATGAAACTTGCATAAGATTTATTCTTTAATAGAAAAATCTACACGATATTAGAAGGACAAACGTCGGTTCTTTCAAATAACATACTGAACTATATTAAAATAGAAATTATATTAAATAGAAAATTGAGAAGAATACAAATTAAAATTGAAATCTGCAGAACAATTTAGCGATATATTAGTGACAGAATATTGGGGAAATTTAAACCATTGTTGTGTGTACTGAAATTTCTGTACCAATAACTGAACTTTTTGGGAATCGATAGACATATGTACAGCAAAGATATATAATATCTTTGCATACACTTTGATTATTCACGCTAAAAAAATGTTTAAAAAATTTCTTGTTTGCAGAGTTTTTAAATTTTCTGAAGTTAAAACTTTTTTACATACCTAGAGGTCAAAAAAGTATCTATTTTTTTCGGATTTTAAACAGTTATTTTTTAAGAGATAATTCCTATTTAATTCACCCTCGTTTTCCAGTGACCAAAATGCACCAGGAAAAAAAATCGCCAAAACCTAGGAATCAAAATTGGATATACAGTGAATTTTTTAATTTTTGTATTTAATGAGATAAGATAAATAAGAATTTTTGGTTTAAAAATGCTTGTATAATAAATTTAAAAAAAAATAATAAATATAGCAGGAAAATCGACAAGATCCAGGATCGAAATTAGAATTGCAGCAAATTTTCAAAATTCGGGATTTGGTATTTAATGCCAAATTGTATGTAATTGTCAATTTTTTCTCTAGTGTATTTTCATACTTAAAAATTCCACGCATGCTTGAAAACATTTTAAAACCACAAGTGAAGAAAATAATTCTATGAAATAGCAAATTCCAAATTCTGAAAATTTGCTGTACTTGTAGGGACGACATTAAAATCCCCAAAAATAAAATTCTTGACACTGTAAAATTCCCGTATAATAACATTCCAAAAACGATAAAATTTCCGAATTGGAAAATTCCCGAAGAGTTTATAATATTACCGAATTTGAAAATTCCCGACATAAAATTGCCTGATTATAAAATATCCGAACTAGAATATTCCTTAATAATAAAATTGTAGAATTTTAATAATTAAAAAAATTGTTTCTTAATAAATATTATTCATTTATTAAAAATACCATAATAAAATATTTTTCTATCAAAGAAATTTCTGTTTAATATTTAGATTTTTATTGAATTATTGTTTGAAGTTAAAATAAAAATCGTATAAACAAATTATTGTAAAAACACGTTCGCCTCAAACAGAAAAAAAAAGTTTCTCCGTAAAATTTCATCGAACCTAATAATATTTTCCAAACAAACTTTGCAGGATTCAAATCAACACTAATTTATCCCGTGCAGAAATTGCCCCGGTTGGCCCTACTACAACAAGTTTTCTGGTCGGATCCCGGCCGGGCTACCCCTGTTTGGGTTTCATGGCCAGGAACCGGTCGGGAGCCGGCCGGGCTACATTTTTCTCGAATCACCTAGTCGGGAGCCGGCCGGTTACTGGCCGGGACAACCCTGGTTAGATTTCATGGTCGGGAGCCGACCGGGCACTGGTCAGGATACTTTTTTTTGTAGAAATTACACATTTTTTAAGAGCCGTGACATTATCAAAGACGTATTTACGGATACTAGATGAATTATTATCTGAAAAGTATAATTTCAAGATGTATCAGATCAGCAAAACAGAAACTAGCTTTTTGAATTCTTAAAAAAAAAGATTTGATTTTTTAAAATGTTTTAACTTATTAAATAAAATTGTTATCGATTCTGCAATATGCAACAGCAGATTTATTACAATTTTTATAATTTTCTCTATTTTCAGACAATTTTTAGTCTGTACACTTTCAAATTTACCGCCATGTCTGACGCCTTCTGCGCTGGCGTCGGCGTAGACACTTGTAAGTTTCAGTTTCGAACCTCGAACGAGAATGCACTTGTCGTCTCCTCGAAGTTCGCAAATAAAACCGCGATCCATAATTAAAATGAACCTTATTTCAGTAATCAGTTCGAAAACCCCACTTACTGCGTGGATAATTAGTATTTTTAATTAGTTTATAGTGTTGTGTATTCACTTTTTTCCTTTCTTCCTTCCTAACCTCAAATCACCACGTGGTTTCCAAAATAAAACAATTGCTAGCAGATTCTAGCATCAATTATTGAAACTCTTCTTCAATTTCCTCACGAGAATTTATTAACTTGATTTGACATTTAAAGTTCACCGTATTCTTTACGATGAGCCTTAAAAGACAAAACAAGTTACCAATTTCTCGCCAGAAGCAACATTTTTTAACCGCTCTGTGGCCGGATTACCCGACCGGATCCCGGCCGGTATGAAAGCCGGAATCCGACCAGTTTACCGTGACGTTTTTAGCCGGATCCCGGCCGGTATCCCCGGCCAGCGCCCGGTTTAAACTGGGGCTATCCGGCCGGCTCCCGGTCGGATCCCTGTTACCATTCCTACACGGGATCTCGAAGTTTTTTTAAAATTAACAATTCGATTTTTGAGAACATTTTTGTTGTAATTTAAAAAAATACTATGTGCATTTTCAACCAAAAATTTTCATCCAGAAATATATATATTTTTTCAATTATTGTCATTTTGAATTTAAAAAAAATTTTAATTTAATTATTTTAATTTCAAAAAATATTTGTCAAAGAAAAGTTTTTTCAGCCCTGATTTATCTCGAAATTTCGTCTTAGTTTTTCTTTTTGAATTAAAAATTCGATTTTTGAGAGCGTTTTTTGTAATTTGTTTGAAAGACTATGCAAAAAACCTGTCTCAAGCTTCAGATTTGCAAAAATTCTGTACATTCTTAAATGCACTCAAATTTCGGTTCAGACCATTAATGAAAATGAAACTTCAAATTGCAAAAAATTATAATTTAAAAAATCGTAACTATCTATCATTTATAGAAACATGAACGTATTAGAAATTATAATAATATTTAAGACAAATATAAACATAATTATCTTTTTGAGGGTATTACTCTCAAAATTCAATTTATTTATTAACATCATATCAGTGCTTCTGTCATTATTAATTTTTAATTATTTATTCCAAATATGTAATTTCGGTGTGCCTAGACATTGAACTAATAATTATTATATTCGGAAGTGCGGTGTTTTGTTTATGAAGCGATACACGTCAAACTTTTCTAACCTTAAAAAATCTTTCTTCTGCTTTACCGTCATATTTTACGAAAAACGAGAAAACCAGCATTCGACTTCGTAGTACGGTGAGGGCAGCACCTCGATATGGCAGAAAATGTGATGTCCTATATATATAGTTCCCCCACTCTGACACCCCGTGCCGCATCTAGGCTTATAATATCTTTGGTTTCGTTACCCGCGATAAATATAGACGGCACGTCCGGTGAAAATTTTCAGTTCCCCTCTCGCAGGCCCGTAAAGAGGAAACCCAGGCCCCGGGGTGTGGGAATGACGGGCCCCTATATGTAATTTTGAAAATGTAGAATTCAGGCTGATGCAGGATGCTTTTATGCTTTCATAGTATTATTTTTTGTTAAAATAATCACAATCAATATAAGTAATAAATAATTTTATTACAAAAAAAATTCTTTTTGAACACTATTATTTTTACCAACAGCCACTTGGAGCTCTGTAAGCAACTCACATCATACCCCTAGAGGTGCACTGATGGTAACTTAGCTCGGATAAGAACCGTTCAAATTGAAAATAAATTGCCAGTTAAAACGTTTTTACATTTATAAAAAATGTAAAATATCCACGTTTTGCAAAACATGGTTATTTTAATAAATAGCAAAGATAAAAGTCCATGAATAATTTATATTACTGTTTCATATATTTTCTAATAATTCTGAATTTATTTTTTATAATTTACATTCTTTTATAAGTTTCAATTTTTTTTGCTACGCAATATTATATTTTTATTCAAACTGATGAAACTTTCAGTGAAATATCTACATATATATATATTTTTTTATTAATTGAATGTTTATAGTCGCATCGACTACCAAGGTCATTAGCGACTGTACTGTAGGGTTAATTATAAACTGTAAGGTATCTGTGGGGTAGTATACCAAGGGACAGAAGCGAAGCTTTCTGAAAACACATCGCCTTGCTTCCTGCTTCGGGGATCGAACCCGCGCCATCGTGGCTGCCAAGGCTTCAGTGTTGGAACATGAGACAGGCACGATACCATCTGAGCCACGATGACTCCCTAATATCTACATATAGTTCTTTAATATTCTTTATTTTTTATTTTTTTTTGTCTGCAATTTCTATGGATTTTTATACTATTCATCTAATAGAGTTCTCGTATGTATTTTCTAATTTCTTAATTACTATATATTCTAAAATTTTATAAAAATAAAATTATATTTCCAAGTTGTAGGTAAATTGTTCTTTCTGTTTTTTGATGTTAAGATGGCAGTTCTAAGCCAGACAAGGATTCTCATTTGCAAAAAAAAAGTCAAATAGAATTTCACTAGCGCATTCATAAAAAATATCATGTTCCATAAAATCTATTTTAAAATAAACTATGAACTGTTATAATTGATACAGCTTACTCGAAATATTTACGTACGTTATATAGTATAAAATTTCAAATACAAATAATATATATATTATTCAAATTATTTTTGAGCTTTTTTCAGAACTTTTAAATATTGTTTAATATGATTCCCATTTTTCGTAAAATTTTTGTAAAATTCTGCAAAAAAAGTCCAAAATAAAATTCTTCCAGTTTTTTTTTTACAATTTTTTAAATCTTTCAAAAGGTTTTGAAATATTTTTGGGACGATTGAAAAATCACGAATAATAAAATTCCCGACCTTCTAAACTTCTCGAAATTATAAAATTGCCAAAATCTGAAAATTCCAGACAGAATATTGTCGAATTATAAAACATACAAACTAGAAAATTCCCGAATTGAAGCAATTGAAAAAATGTTTTTTAATAAATATTTCTTTATTAAAAATACAATAATCAAATATTTTTATCATTGAAAAAAGTTTTTAGATGTTTTTTTTGTAAATTATTGTTTGAATCTAAAATAACAATAATTGTATACAAATTTTATAAAAAAATAAATTCAAAAACACGTGCGCTTCGAACAAAATAAACATTGCAGAATTCAATTCATCACTGATTTATCTCGAAGTTTCTGTTTATTTATTTTTTAATTAATAATTTCATTTTGGAAAACATTTTTTGTAATTTTTAAAAGATATAATGCACATTTTGAAACAAAACTTTTTATCCAGAAATATATTTTTTCTCGATAATTATTGTTATTTTTAATTTAAAAAATAATTTTTAAAAACTTTAAACATTAAAAAAGTGTTTTCTTTGGTATAAATATGAAGGGTACACAACTCCTGCAATCGGTGTACAAAGTTCATTGCAAGTGCTTTATTTTCACCTTCAAATCACTGTAATCACTTTTCAATTTCACAATGCAATCATGCAATCGGTGTACACCGAATTTTTAAGTTATGTAACCCTCGTATAAATATTTGATTATTTTAATTTAAAAACAAATTGATGAAAGAAAAATGTTTTCAGCACTGATTTATCTCGAAATTTCTGTTTAGTTTTTTTTAAATTAAAAATTCGATTTTCGAGAACGTTTTTTGTGATTTTTTAAAAAGAATATGTACAAAGAACCTGTCTCAAGCTTCAGATCTACAAAAATTCTATACATGTATTCTTGAATGCACTCAATTTTCGGTTCAGTCTAGTAATGAAAATTAAACTTCAAAGCACAACAAATTATAATTTCAAAAATTATATCTATCAAATATAAAAACATGAACGTATGAAAAATTATAATAATATTTAACAAATATAAACATAATTATCTTTTTGAGACTATTACTCTGAAAGTTCAGTTTATTACCATCATATCAGTGTTTCTGACATGAATAATTTTTCATTATTTATTCCAAATATACGTATTTCGGTGTTCCTAGGCATTGCGCTATTTATTATTATACTAGTAGTCTTGATGTCTGTAGCCTCAAATAAGGAGCTCCTTTTCATTTTTTTCTCTGTTAAAGGAGTAACAAATAGATTTCTCATAATTTATTTGTAGGCAAATTCTGCCAAAGTTATCATCTGAAAAGGATTGTGAATATAATTATAATTCAATTTATTATAATTTACTCTTTCTTATTAAAAGCTAAATTAAACAAAGAAATTCCAAAAAAATATAATTTTTTTTCCTTCTGCGGAAATCTGTTTTTAACTTTTTTTTAATATTTTATTTTTACGTGTCGCATAATTTAACCAAGAAAAATATTTTCTACCTGATATATTCTGCGACTGTACTTGTAGAACATGTCTAATTTTACAAGGATTCTTTCTATATAGACAAAAATGGTATGTAAAATATTTTTTATAATATGATTGAAAGTATAAAGTACAGCATTATAATTTTACAAAGTTTGATTAAAATCGAACAACCACCTGCAGGTCCTGATATTTCTGACGTGTACTCGCCCAGCTTATAAATTTTATTTTTTAAATCCACATATGTTATATAAGCAATAATACAAAAACGTTGCACAAAGTATTTGGTTTACATCGTCGGACTTAGGTCGCTTTTTAAAATACTATTTTTATGAAGCATTGTTTTCACTTGATAGTTTAATTTTTTATTAGGTTCTTCCTCGTTATCATTGTTTAATTGTCGTTTCAAAATGTAGATAATATCTTCCGTTAGTAAAAATATTAGAGTACTTAGGTGAAAATTTATGTCAATTGTTAAAAATTCCTCTTTTTTGGTAGAATATTAATCTTTTTAGTTGAAAATTCAAATATTGGTTAAAAATGTATGTACATATTTAATTCAAAATTCTTCTTCTCTGATAGAAAATTAATCTTCTTGTTTAAAAATTCATCTTTTAAATATTCAGTTAAAAATTTAACAGTTTTGTTGAAAGCCCATGTTTTTGGCTTGAAAAATCAACATTTTTTATGACATTTTTTTTATTGTTTGAAAAATCTTTCTTGGTTGATAAATTCGTGTTTTTGATTTGAAAATAATGTCTTTAGTGTCTTTTCTTCAAAATAGTAGCAAAACAGCGTAATCGCTTTAACAAAAAGTGTCAATAGTGTGTTGAGCCCGAGAAAGCATAAAAAAGTGCTCTATAAAAAACGACGGATTGACAAGTATTCGAAGGTACTGTATTTTGAATGCGATATTGTCGAAAAGCAGATTTCCAGAGAATATCTCGTTAGTGTGAAGCAATAATTTTTAATTTTACGTTGTTGCAGCAAGACAAATTTCTAATCCAAAAAGTGACTAAAAGTCAATATGTGCATCAAAAGACGAATTAAACAAAAACTGAAAATTAAAAAAAAAATTGATTGAACTGAACAGAATTGATTTAATTTAAAAGAATTCAGTTAAATTAAAAAAAAATGGAAAGAGATAATAAAAGAATTCTGAATGAATTAGTAATGATTCAGGGTGAATTTCAGATGAATTCAAATTAATTGCAAAACATATATGAACATCTCTTCAAATCTGTGAAAACCTACAAAATTCCTCACTTCTTGTGAATGATTATTATTATACCATTAAGCCATTTCCCTTTCGGGGTAGGCGTGACTTGCTCGGTTGGAAAATAGTAGTGTGTATATGGGTACATAGGTATAAAGTAGGTAGGTATACAGGGATGAGGTAGGTAGGTATACAGGTATGAGGTAGATAGGTATATAGGCATGAGGTAGATAGGTATATAAGTGTTAGGTATAGATATTTTAGATTGATCTGGAATTCTCGTGTCATTTTGAATTCTTTAAAATACATTAAAATATTATAAAATCCGGTGAAGTTGAATGAAATTTTATAATATTTTCTTGAATCCTAGGAAATTTATTAAACTACCTTGAGATCTTTTAAAATCTATTAAAATCATTTAAATCTTCGGAAATCTCATGAAATTCATTTGAATATTTTAAAATATATTGAAACCTTGCAGGTCCTATGAAATAGTTTCATATATTCCGAAGTTCTACAAAATTCTTGAAAACTCAAGAAAAAATTGTTTATTTCTCTTAAAGATATTAAAAGCCTTTAAAAATCCTTTAAAAATTAATTATATCTTTAAATTGCATTAAAATCTTTAAAAACACTTTAAGATATTTTAAATCCTCTCAAATCCTTCAAAATTTCTCGAAACTTTGTAAGGCTCTTGACAATTCCTTCGAAATACAAACAAAAAATCTTAAATCTTTAAAATCCTTTCAAATTATTGAAATCTATTTAAAAAATTTCTCGGAATCTTTTGAAATATTCTAAATGATTTCAATAAAATGCTGAAAGTGACTGTTTGGCAGCCCTAATTACTTTTCACAGAGACTAATCTGCAGTCACCCTGGTTTCATTAAGATATATATATATATATAGTTAAAAGTTTGTCATAAGGACAACCGCAGGATTTCGCCGGGAGCGGGTGCTAATCTGAAAAATTGCACCCGCTCCCAGCGAAATCGCGGTAAAATTTCAGCTGTAACCACGTCTCACGACCGTGAGATAGGTGGTTACAGTCTGCGACGAACTCAATACGATGGTCCGGCAAAAGTCTCGTGCACCCTGAGGACACGGAGCGACCCAAGGACGACCGCCTTCTGCATTTTCCCCGCAAGTGTCTCAGCATTTTTTTGACACGCAGGGATGCTTTTCAGGCTATTAACCAGTGAAACCTTGGCACTTCCAAGAGCGCCGATGATCAAGATGATTAGCTTAACAGAATATTCCGGGTATAACCGTCGCAACTCCCTTATAAGGTCTTTATACCTCTCTTTCTTTTCTTTCTCCTTGGCTGTGACGTTTTTGTCAGCTGGTGCCGAAAATTCGATAACGAACATGGTTCGTTTCTCGAAGTCAAGGAGAACTATGTCAGGCCTCGAGTGCGCAACAGAAACAATTGTCGAGAATATGAAGTTCCAGTATATGCGGCACTTCTCATTTTCGACAATTGACTCTATTTCTCTAGGAGCGTTTAGCGGAGAGGTATTTGGGCTAATGCCATAAGAGTGACAGAGATGGTAATAAAGCACTCTTAGTGCCGCATTGTGCCTTTGGATGTAGGTCGTTCCCGCATGAGTTGGACAACTAGATAGTATGTGTCCTAGATGCTCGGGGTGTGCATGACACGCTCTGCAACTATCATCGGGAATGTCTTGGCTCAAAATGTGGCGACGGTATGCTAGAGTGGAAATGACACCGTCTTGACATGCCAAAATGAAGCCCTCCGTGCCCGACTTCAATCCGGGTGATCTAAGGAAAGCAAACGTTAGCTCATACGACATCGACTGATCTTCCACATTTCTGTGGAAGATGCCGTGCATCCTCTTGTCGAGGAGCTGTTCGTGGAAGTCTTTCTCCTGTGCTTTCTTAATCCGGGCCTTCAGGAGTGAGTATTCAAGATGGATAAGATTTGATGCATTTTGCTCACCCCTAGTATTGAAGTCAAGGCCGAGTGTTTCAGCAGCCTCCTCCGCTGCTTTGTACAGAAACGCCCCTTTTCCCACTTCTTCGTGTTTCCTGACCATTTTAAGAAGAGGGTCTTGTCCATAAACAACTATATGTGCTGTACCCAGAATGAGTCTGTTATGAAGAAATTCAAGATTCAGTATTCCGCGACCACCTAGGCGGCGTGAGATGTAAAGTCGCGGAACAGAAGACTTAAGGTGCATGCTCTTGTTCATGTGCAAAACCTTTCGCGTCCCGATATCAAGGGATCTGAGCTCGTCCTTCGTCCATGGAACCACTCCAAATGAATAGAGTACTACCGGGACGGCAAGCATGTTCGTTGCAGATACTTTGTTTCTCGCCGACAGTTCGGAAGACCAAATCTGCCGGATGAGACGTTTGTATCTGCATCGGAGAGTATCCTTTATAGATGTCGCGTCCTGAATGCGGCTCTGTGGCACGCCCAGGTATGTATAGGTCTCTCCAGCGCAAAGGTGTCGTATAGCGCTTCTGTCAACGAGCTCAGGATCTTCGGGGATGCCATTAAGTTTTCCTTTCTTCAAATTAACCTTGGCGCATTTCTCTAACCCGAATTCCATTCCAATCTCTTGAGTGTACTCTTTGACAATTTTCAGAGCTAGATGTAGTTTCTCTTGATTCCTAGCATAGATCTTAAGATCATCCATGTAAAATACATGAGTGACCTTATGCTTTCGGTTTCCAGGTTTTCCGCAGAGATACCCTTCGGAATGGCGAAGTGCGAGAGATAGTGGCAATAATGTGAGGCAAAAGAGGAGAGGGCTCATGGTGTCGCCCTGAAATACACCTCTCTGAAAGGTGATGCTGTTAGTGATCACACGATGTTTTCCAGATGAGATAGTAAATCTGGTTTTCCAAAGCGGCATTAATGTCTCTATGCACCTCACGATGTGTGGATGAACCTTTAGGCTTTCCAACAGACAGATGATAAGTCTATGGGAGGTTGAATCGAAAGCTTTCCGGTAATCAATCCAGGCCATCGATAGAAATCGCTGATAGTATGCTGCGTCTTTACAGACACATCTATCGATGAGCAAGTTCTCCCGACATCCCGCTACGCCTTTCTTTGAGCCACGTTGTTCATACATCTCTCGCCATACAGGTCCAATTGTCCGAACAATCCTATCATTTAGGATAGCTGTGAAGATCTTATACAGTGTGTTCAGACAAGTTATTGGCCTGTAATTCTTAGGGTCAGCTAAGTTGCCCGTCTTCGGCAGGAGCACTGTGCGCCCTTCCACCAACCACCCCGGAATAGGCTCTTCCGACTTTAGATATGAGGTAAAAATTCGGGCCAGATGCTGGTGGGTTGAAGGAAACTTCTTCCACCAGAAGGTCTTGATGCCATCTGGTCCCGGAGCGGAATAGTTCTTCATGCCTCTTAATACGTTTTTCACCTCCTCGGTAGTGATAGGTGGGCATTCCTCCTCAGCTGTGATGAGGGCATTGCACAGCTCCTTGAAGCTGTTTATGTTCTTTGAGCCTTCTTTAAGTGGATGTTGGACTTCGTAGACTTCTCTCCAAAATGCTTCGACCTCCTCTGGTTTGGGCGGATGGTCGACAGTAACTGGAGGGTCTTGGAAGAGTCGAGATGGGTCAGACGAAAACTGTTGATTTTCTCTGACCCACCTCTCTCTCCGCTCTAGACTTCTCCTAGCGTCCGATAGTACTCGTATTCTGTCAACAATATGCTGCCTGATGGTCAGTAGCTTTGACTTGTTGATTGTGTGATGACGGATCCGCAGTTCGCGCGTGAACTGTCGAACCTTGGCAGTGAAAGTCCTGCCAGATGTTATGTAGTCAATCACACACTGAATGCGGGACGCGTACTGTCTTGCCCAGCCTATCTTTGTGCTAAGTTGATGCATTCGTCTTTTGGTCTTATGATCAACCGTTGGTTTTGTTTTACGGTTTGCATCTGCCAAAGTTCTCGCTGCATTGTACACACTACAATTGATAGTCCAGAGGTCGGATTCTTCGGAAAAGTCTCCACGAAGCTCATCATCCAGTTCAGTCAGATCTTTGGGCTTGGGAGAAACCTGAATGTTGATGTTTCTCCGGGTCTTGAAGCATCGTTCTCCCTCTATTGGATGCCTGTTCGAGGCTGGTCTCAGTGTCGCCTCTCTTTCTCTGTTGCCGGCTTGTTCTGGCTGCGGTTGTGTAGGCGCTCCGCTTATATAACCCCTTTTCCGGAGGTCCTCGGCACGGTTTCGCAGCCGTTTTTGCGAAAAATCCGAGAGCTCTGGGTGTTTCTCGCACCACAGAGCATGCAGTCGCGCCATGTAACCTTTTCGTTCAGGGGCCATACTGGTATCATAGCACTCCAGCAGGTCGTCCCTGAGTCGATCCGTCCACTCAAAAGTAACGAGATTTCGCCGGTCAATCGCATTGACTCCGTCTTGATTGGCTCCCCCAACTCTAGGGTAGTCGGCATTGTTGTCCGACCCATTGTCGGGAGCCCTGCGCGTTCGATTGTTTTGAACCGCACTTCCTACAACTATGTTTGGTGTTGTCATTGTTGTTCCCACGAGCAGCTAGGGAAAAGGGTTAGTCCATCCTTGTAGAGCCCCGCGTGCAAGGATAAGGCTGATACTCTGAGAGGTCGCCCGGTATCCCAGAGTCACCGTTTGAGACACCACACCCAGGTGCCATTCAGCTTTCGGCACGGTTGTTACGCCTCCGCTTGGGGGTTATTCCTTCGGGACCATCCCTGGACAATTGTCCGCGACTGCTTATTAATTATTGTAACCATATTCAGCAGAAACGCTTGGTACAGGGACCCTCTATCCGCAACCCGAGGACGCGTCCGGTGGCTTTGTCATAGGCCCTTCGGTTCGAATCCCAAGGAATTAAAACCGAATACCGAATGGCGACCGTGACAGGACTCTTATATATATATATATATATATATATATATATATATATATATTATCAGGGTTTCCGCGAAACTTCATTTTCAAAATTCTCTGGCCATTAATAAGACCAAAATTCTGAACTTGTAACTTTATTTACATATAGAATCTTTTATAATAGGATTAAAACAAATTTGAATTTATACATTTTCAATTTATAGGCTGCCACAGCCTAATTTGCTTGAAAAAATTGGAAGAGTGACATATTTAAACAAAAGGATTGATCAAAAGCGAATAATTCCCAACCCAAAAAGTGACTAACACTGACTAATGAGGATTAATAATGTAACTAATGTCCTTTTGAATTTAAAAGAATTTTAAAGAACTCGATGAAGTTTTTAAAAATTCCAGGTAAATTTTAACGAATTCAGGATAATTTCATAATACTTCAAAACAATTCAACTTAAATTCAGAAAGATTGAGAAAATCCCAAAAATTTCCTTGATTTCAGTTAAATTGGAGTGAATTTAGTGAAATTTAAGAGAAATGAAAAATATGAAAAAATACATTGCATTTAGTAAGTTTAAAATGAGTTTAGAAAAATGATAGGAAATTTAAAGGAATTTGATGAAGTGCCGACTTGCAGATGGATTAAACAAAAACTAAAGAGAAATAAAAAAATACATTGACTTCAGCGGAATTGAATGAATTTTAAAGAATTCACGTGAATTAGAAAAAATCCAAAAAATTCTGCAGAATTCAAAAGAATTTATAAGAATTCAGGGTGAATTCGCAATGAAATCTCGTGCAATTCTTTTAAATCTGACGATACTTCTTAAAATCCTTGACATTTATTCAAAAACCTAGAAAGCTATTAAAATCCTTCAAGACCAGAGAAATCCTCGGAAATTTTATAAAATCCCTTGGAATCTTTTAAAATATAATGAAATAATAAATTAATAGAAAATTTTTCATAATAATTCAACATTTTAATTATAAATTACTTTTTAACCTTTAAAAATTCCCTAAAATATTTCAAATTCTTTGGAAGCTCTTGAAATCACTTAAAACATTGTAATGTTCTTGAAAAACCCTTGAAATTTTTAAAAATACCCTTAGATATTTAAAATCTTCTGAAATGCCTTAAAATGTATTGAAGCTGTTAGAAATTCCTTTGGTTTTTGAAAATATACCTTAAATATTTCAAATTCTTTAAATTAATTGAAAATTCCTTGGAATCTTTTAAGATATCCTAAAATCTTTCAAATTCTTTGAACTCTTTGATAATACCTTGAAATATTTGAAAATCTTTTTGAAATCCATGAATTCTTGTGAATAAATTCTTAGAAATCTATTGAAATATTATAATATCCCTTGAAATTACATGAAATCTGACGATATAACCTGAAATTCTGGAAAATTTATCAAAATACCTTGTGAGCCTTCAAAATCCCGTAAAATCATCGAAATCCTCGGAAATCTTACAAAATTACTTCGGATTTTTCGAGATATCATAATAGGCTCTACTAAATCGTTCCATATTTTCAAAAATTCCAGGAAACTTTTTAATACCCTATGTAAATTTTTCAAATACCTTAAAATCAGTCAAATCCTTGCAAATTCCTAGAAATTTTTCTAATCTTCTCAAAGTGCCCTTTTAAAAATCCCTCAAATAGTGAGAATCGTTTTTTACATTCTCATCCAGAGAAGGTATTAGATTTGCGTAAAAATTGACCCCCCCCCCACGGTTTTTGTCAAATGTCCACGTTTTGAGACCCCCTAAACCCAAAGAGCAGGTTTTTACAAAATGTTTGTCTGTCTGTTAGTCTGTCTGTCTGTCTGTAGATTTTTAGTTTGTTACCACGATAACTTTCGAAAAAATTAACAGATTGGATTGGTCTTTGGTATACTCTTCAAGTGTCCTAAAATGAAGGTCAAGTTCGTTAGCCAGCCATTTTGGATGAAAATTCAAAAAGTGAGCCCGAGTTACAGCATTTTCAATATCCAGAAGAAGAAACGAAAATTAACATTTTCAGCCAAACAACACACGATACGAAAAAAAGTCATGACAAGAAAAATGTTTCTTTTTGCACGTCCTACAAGATTATCATAACGACTTTTTGAATTTAAAAAAAAAATCAAGAATTCACATTTTTATTGTACAAAAAATAATGAAAACTCCGAAAATTTAATTTTACAGCCAAACCTTGCAAGATACGACAAATGATGATCAATCAACATTTTTGCACTCAAAAAAGATAAATAAATAAATATATATATATATAT